>JAJJMA010199288.1:0-18428 GCA_023529015.1 Papaver nudicaule | reverse complement strand
GGGTGTCCTTTCGAAGTTAACTTCAGTGTCCTCGTATCCTTCTCCTCGAACTATTAATTTGGACGACTTCGAGCCTTCTTTGTCGAGCTTTTTCCTTATGATACCTTTCTAGCTGTCACCCATCCAGAGCACGCCTTCCCAGATATTCGATCATGACAACTCACTGGCGTATGAGATCTTCTCGAGTTTGATTCCCTACTTTGCTGTTGTTCTTCCTTCTTGATCCTCTTTTCTGATTCTGACGCGTGTCCAATGATACTTTATCCTCTATAGTTTGCCTCTTTTCTTATTCGGAGGTCGATGGCGTTCGAAGAAGAAAACTTCCGGTGCTTCACCTTCCTCGACACGTGTCTAGCATTTAGTTTCCAACTGACACACGTAGCCTTTTAGGCTTTTCGAAACCATCGCCCACTCCACCTTTTACCTGCCGCGTGGGGTTTAATGCTCTTCTTATTTAAACCCGTTCGCCCTCCCTTTTTTCTTTCTTCTCCTCTTTTAAACTTCTCGCCGTCTTTAGAGCTTCTAGGTTTTTCAGGCTTATCTCTGTCGTATTTTCTCTCGACTATTTCTGAGTTATGGTGAGTTTTTCAGATTTCCTATTGTTGCTTTCTTTTTTCCTGCTTCATACTGATTTACTTCTCATCTAACTTTTGCTACTGTGTCCAGGCTCCCAAGAAGAATATTTCTGCAGAAAATATCTTTCCCCGCAAGATGGTTGATCCTCAACTTCTCAGTTGGGAGGAGAGGGCCGAGATTTATGGTTTCAAAATAGATCTCTTCCCTTGCACAAGTTTTGGCAAAGGAATTAACTTATCTCCAGAACTTATTTCTACTAACAACTGCAACCGGAGGCGGATTATTGTTTCCGACGAGCATCTGGGTGCCGGACTTCCCATTCCTCTATACAATCCGAAGAACCCCCTTTTTTACGAGATTTACTCCAATATTTCACCCTTTTGTGGTGTAATGCAATTAAATGGGAACGCCATTCGAGTAATTCGCGAATGGGTAACTCGTTCAGAGGGTAAGTCGTATTATTATAACAAGCTTCCCGAGGATCCAGAACATCCTCCAAGCTTTTGAACCACCGTTAATTTCTTCAAACACTATAGAGTAGAAACGAATTTTCTCAAGGAAGCTGCTCCTTGGAGTGTAAGCCTCGCCAAGGTACCCAATTCCAAGCATGTTCTTGGTGATGTGGATCCTTCGGGATCTAGTACAAACACGCTTCTTCGTCACTCCAACGATGAAGTGTGGTTCTCGAAGCCAGTGCTTATCGAGGGCCCAATTTTCTTTGGCTATGCCGATGAGGAGAATAAGACCGAGCGAACAGGCTTTGAAGATGGCCATGATTTTCCTATTGTTTAATTCTATAAGATACACTTCTCCGACAAAGAGCGAAAGAAATCCCAGGAGAAAGTCGCTGCTTACAAAGCAAAGGTAACATATAAATTTCTCTCTTTTGGAATTCCCCTCGATCTGCCTATCCTTGTTTATGCCTCCTTTTTGCAGAAAGAAGAGCAGGAGAGACAGAAAAGGTCACAAGGCTAAGGGCGAGTTGATGATCCGAAAAAGAGGAAAAGACCTTCGAAGTCGGTCAGTGCTGGAAAGGAGGCGAGTGGTCAGGTGAAAAACACAACGTGCCTCAGTTATGCTATGGGTATTAATACCTGCCTCTATTTGTAACCTGACATATTGGCTACTTTTCAGTTGAGGGAGGTGATTACTGGTGGTGACGGCAGGATAGAATATTCTATATGTGACCCTAATCGGAAGAAGGTTGCCACTGGTGGATTGAGTAAAAGGATTGTAAAGACGGTTTCTTCGAAGCTGGTGAGTTCGAGGAGGTATGCTACGAGGGCTGCTGGTAAAGGAGTGAACAACCCTGCGAGTGTATCTGTCGAGGATGTAGATGACGAAGAGACTGAAAAGGACGAGGATATTCATCCCACTTCGAAGAAGGGATAGAAAGGTCCTTCTTTCGAACAACCTCCCCAGAGTTCTGTACTGAAGCCATCTCATAGCGATGCTATGCCGGTCAAAGAACCTACTACCTCTGCTTCCCTGAATGTTACTGCTGCCGATTTTGAGTCCGGCCTTCAGTAATCTGGCATGAGGTTGGATGTGTATGGTTCGAATAATCGTCTGGTTGATGCTTCTCTAAGTCAGCAATCTCTGCCTTCCCAGAGTGGTCCATTGGTTCCAACTAGCTTGCCTCACAGACCATACTCTAAGGAGGAAATTGGACAGTTCATGGAGCGGTGCTCTCTCTCTGGTCCTTATGCTGAGGATATTGCTAATCACCTGAAAGCATACGCCAAAGACCCTCAAAATCGTCAGCTCGACCCCTCTCTATGCACTTTTCTCGCGCAGGCTTTTTCTGGCGTTTGTGACGCGAAGACCCTTGGCTCGGCGTTGACGAAGCACCAGGCGTTCCACGAGGCGAGTTATCATCATGGGATGTATTTGTCAAATTTGTCTCGATCTCAAGGAGATGAGATTATTCGTCTTGACAAGGAGTTGCTGAACTTGAAACAAAAAAATGGTAATCTCTCAAAGGAGCTTGAGAAGAGCAGGGGTTATGTGATAGACTTGGGAAAGCAGCTCGAGACTATTACCAATGAGCGAGACACCCTTTCTGGCAACCTGAAAACTCAGAGCGAACTGGCTTCAAAGCTGGATACCCAGCTGAAGGATAAAGAAAATGAGCTTGGGTTGGCACAGAAGAGTCTAGTGACAAAGATGGTGAGATTAATCTTCTCAAAGAGGATGTTCCTTCGCTAAACAAGCATGCCGAAGGGGAGCCTGAACGGACTGCTTTGTTCAGCCGTATGCATGTTCGTGAACTTTTCAAGGAATGCGACCTCCTTTTTATCGCAATGGTATAAATGATCCTAATGCGTCGCTTGAGACTGATAAGGAGTTAGTTTCTGCCCAGGAGGTTCAGGATGTAATAAAACAGTTGTTGGAAGAGAATGCTGGTGTTAAAGAAGCTGAGGAGGAGGATAATGGAGATGTTGTTGCTGGTGATGATGGTGAGGATGAGAACATGGGAGAGGACAATTTTGTAGAGGAATCTGGGGGCGAGCAGCCAATTGTAGAATAAAAGGTGGTGGATTGACATACAATGGAGGGCGAGAGGCCAAAGGAGGAAGATGATAGTGTTTTGGGGAAAGAGAAAGGGGACCAAGTTGAAAATGTTTACACCGAGGAGTCGACTAAGGAATCTTCACAGGATTATGTTGAAGATTTTGGTAATGGAGCTGGTAAAGATGACGAAGCTAGTGATCAAGTTAAAACTGGTGCCGGACGTGCTCCCGAAGTTGTTGATACTGGTGCCAAAGAAAGCACTGAATCTATTGATCAGGCTGTTGTGCAAGACCCCGAGGATGTTCCCAAAATAGATGATGCCGAAGTTAAAAGGGTTGTTAAAGATACCGCCTAGGGGACACTATATTCCCGCCGTTACCTTTTTGTACTTTCGTCCTCCTTGTCTGTGTTGCAGATGGTTTACATTTCTTGTTGTTGTGTTTCTTGTTTCCTTGTGACTTATGTACTTTGGAGCGTCTTTTGCTCCTTTTTCGTAATGAACTTTTTTTTTATATGTACCGTTTATCGAGAAACTCGTGGTCAAGCACGAAGTTGACCTTGCAATATTCTAAGCTCCTAAGGTTGCTTAGGGCGCAACTCCAGGGCTTACTTCGATGTGGGAGATAGTAAACCAAGCTAGTGGGGGATTATGGATCACCACCAATCTTTTATTTTAGTCCCCCTATAAGTCAAACCTTGACCGGTTCCTGTAATCAAGAACTCAAGAACAAGATCTCTTTCAGATCTGATTGATTCACACAAGGGAGTCAATACAAGAATCCGAAAGACTATGTCAACCAACCAAGTACGATACTTTAATTATATAAGATGACTCAAATATAATGCGGAAGTAAAGTAAAGTACACACGATATTTTGTTAACGAGGAAACTACAAACTCGTAGAAAAACCCCGGGACCTAGTCCAGTTTTGAATACTCTTAAGAATTAAGCCGTCAACACACCTACTCTCAGACTTCGGACGAGCTGGTGCAGACAATATGACCCTAATACGACTATTCGTCACAAAGATTTCCCCTCAGTATTCCTACGCCTCCAACCACAGCAAGATGGTCACGCACATGTACTCCCCTACGTAAACAAACGCTCGTTACTGTCTTACGCAAGAGTTGCCTCATAGCCCGTCGCGAGGACTATCACTACCCGACCTCCAATCGGACGATAACAACCTTTGGACAACAACCAAATAGCGGCAGGTCAAATCGCTAGATGATATCCTTGGTAACTAATAGATATTTCACCGAAGTCTTTTCACACCAAGAGCGAGGTTATTAAGTTTACTTAGGCAATAAACACCTCGAGATATCGATCAAGGTTTCAAAACCTAAACTCCCGAAAGAGTAACCTTGTCGTCCCAGTTGGAATCAAGCAGATAGCTGTAGCAAGTACGAAATGATATGACCGTGAAGAACGATGTACCTGCAAAGAATAAATCTAACAACATCGATCTTGATTCCACTCAATATCTATAGTTTAGGCACACAAACCGAAAGAGGCTTGCTGACAAATCCAGGTTAATAGATAAAGAGTATGTTCTAATCATAACGATCTTGAGTGGCCTTATATCAGAAGAGAAGGACCTTAGAATAAACAAGATCGTTAGGTTTGATAGACGTGATAGAACAGAACACAAGCACAATACAAAGAAGACTAGTAAACATAAACTAGTTTCCCGTAAGAGGTACTTCTAGGCTTCTCGATCCCGAGAGAAAACTTTGTAACAGTCTAAAATCCCAAGGGTTAGATCTTAGACTGTACACCCAAATATCATACACAAACATACACCAAATCATGCATATAAAAGATAATAAAGAGTTAAGGGTTAGAGATACTTGACAATGATTTTTACTTGGTTCGCCCTCATAAAGGAGGACTACATCCAAGGGATTCCACTAATATAAGCATGATTACAATTCTCTCACCTTACAAATCTTCTAAGTCTGATCTCTCAACAAGAACCCTAATCTCGGCCTTGGGCTAAGGAGAGCAAGTATGTCACTTTTCCTCTCTCTAGACCAAACCAAGAAATGTTCAAACCTTTTCTCAAAGGTTTCTCTCGCTATTTATAGAGGATTACAAAGTGGAAAACAACTAATACAAACAAATAACTTTCTGACACTAACTTGTCTCTACTCGCCGACACTACATGTCGCCGAGGTAATATTTCTCCCACTTAGTCTTGGCGGCCAAGTCTTCTTAAGAATAAGGATTGCTGACGAGGTTCCCACTTAGTCAACAAGTCAACTCTGACAATCTATCTGTTCTGACGAGTAATAAATGCACAACTACTTCTTACCTACCTCCGCTGTGGCGTCTTTACTCTCGCTGATGTTACTTCGCTTATCAGCTCTTCTTGTGTAACTCGCTGATACGTCTTATAGTGGAATGCTTCGCCTAAAGCTTCTACCAATGATTCCATACTTCTCATGAGTGACTTCTTTGGTACACCTTCGCCCTTAGGATGTTGTTATTAGACAAAGGCATTTTCTACCCTTACAGACTTTCACGCAATTCTAGACCGAGAACAAAAGCTCAAAGGTAACTGAAAAGAAAAGCGGCAACATAAGCTAACAATTCCGAAGAAGAGCTTGGCCAAGGGGATTAAAGCTTTGAGGAGAGATACCACTCCTATTTATATTGACTAAGGCTTTAGCTTTGAAATGAGGCAAAGTTAATTTCGGAAATTCCACAAAGCACATTTACATAATAGTTCCGAAATTCCCCATTTAGTCTCATAGCTTTTAATGAGAACTAATACTCTAGCATTTTACATTTAAGAAAAATATATTCCATAAAGAAAATATATTTTCGAAACATGTTTAGCCAAGAGCAATCAAAGCAAATAATATCTTAAGGTATATTTGGATATTTCTTATTAATTCGAAATATGGTGCTTACCAAATGTGATCCCTGGGAAAGATCTCAATTCGAAAACGTATCCTGAGTTTCGAAATTCTCCTTAGATATTATTACTTCCAAATGTCGTCACCAGCTTTATAATGTCGACATTACTTCCTTGGTATTGCTGGGCTAACCAGACGAACCTAGGTGGAAGTGGGATCTGGTCCAACGTGGTTCAACATTCCGCATAAACGTATCATAACAAACGTGGACAAAGCCTTGTGTGTTAAGCTTAAGTGAACACATTGGTTCAGACGTTCCGAATCACGCAAATAGATATACCATTGGAAGTACGGTGCGAGATTCCACGAGTAACTAGCAAAATGTTAAATCTCTAGAATTCTTGATTCCAATATAGATGTCACGTTAATGATATCCTAGAATTCAAATCAAAACATCAAATGAATAATCAAATGAATATTTGATCAAGTAGTAAAGCATACGAAGATTTAATCACGTACAGTATTGATCCGTAATCATGTGTCTACTAACTAGAGTGACTAACCATTTTCCAGATGATGACTCAATCCCACTTAGTTGTACATTGAAGATGAACGAATTCAAACTTCAAACCGAGAATATCAAACTCATTAATTCGTTGAAGCACAAATCAAAAATGTAGAGTTTGAACTTCGAAGTTACGCATTCTGAGTCAACCTTATTCAGGTTTCGAAACGTACGTCAGTTTTGGCAGAAACCAAATTAAAGTTTCGGAACCTAAAGTTCATTATATGATCGGAACTGATTTAAGGTTCCCAAATCAAGTTTCCATATAGCGAAACCTAAAGCTTGGTTTCGAAATCTAGATTCTGTTTAACAAAACCTTGTTTAAGGTTTCGAAACAAGAAACTCATATTAAATTCTCTACAAATGTTTGGTGTCGAACTTGAGAGTCCATGTGGTCGAGAACCGTTTCAGCATCATACCTTTTTAGCCTCGGCGCACAAGAATATATTTTCCGGTTCACATAAACCTTTAGGAAACCCCAGGATTTTTTCGACCTTTTAGATCTCACATGGTCAAGACACATTGGCCTCGATTCTCAAGTCACTGTCAGCCACACAAACATAGTTTCGAATCTGTTATATCTCATTGGTCACAATATTTAAGTTTCCGACCAATAGCTTATGAATGCGAAAACCAGATTATGGTTTCAAAATCAACGTCAAGTTTTATCAAAACCTACATTGAGGTTCAAACATTGAAAATTCATAAGTTGAGATACACAAATATGGTTTCGGAATCCAGAAGTGAGATATGGCATACAAGATGTTCATATACAGAATCAAATGAATGATTCAGAACTTTAGAGTTCAGAGCCAAACCACGACGTCATATTCGAATCTCAGAAACAACAATATTTCGAGTCTACACAACATAAGTGTGAGTCATGATCTCTCTTACATTGGCTCATATAAATATATGCAATCAATCCGACAGAGCCAGACAAGGTAAGAAGAGACACAATACTGTGATGGATCAAATCTCGTAGTACTACCGAGATAACATCACATTGTTATATCCAACTCGAAAAGGTTTTTGGAAAAACCTTTATATTAACTTAGAGACGGAGAAGAAAAGAAAGCTCTAAGCAATATTGGAACATCATAACTACACACTAATACCACAAGTGGTAAAGCGGAGTTATCATAAGACACACTGATCACAAGTGATCAAGTCATAACGTAAATCTCAAGCTGAGAGTTATGTTTATGTCTTTTGTAGCACAAGTGTAAAAGATAATGGAATCGCGTTATTTGGATTCACTAACCTGTTGAATGATGAAGCTGGATGTCTTCGTTTGATCTTCAGTCTTTCTTCAACTCTTCAACCAGTGATTATAAATCCTACCAAAATCTTCCACAACCTAAAGCTAACTCTCTCACATGACTTCACCTAAATGTGTGTTGTTTAGCGGTCGAGTTTTGATCACTAAATTTGACAACTAAGCTTGACATACCAACACTTAGTGAGGTTGACCGAGCCATGCTCTAACAATCTCCCCCTTTGTCAATTTTAGTGACAAAAACTCTTTACATAGATGAACGAGAAATTTCAAACCTAAGTTCTACGCTTCGAGTTCTTCTACTTAGCTTGACAACACACTAATAGTACCTGCAAAATATGTCAGTCTGCAAACAATATATGTACTATTGAAAAATACTGATAACCAATACACTTACTCCCCCTGAATGTAAGTTCGGATGTCTATCATTCTCCGACGTTTAGTTATCACCTGTAGCACAACGCGAAAGTCTACAGTGCTAGTAACATCAAGTGTTACTCCCCCTTAGTTCATGCTTTCATTCATTTTTCAATATACGCGCAGGCATTTTTCTCCCCATATGACACTGCTTTGTCAAAGACCAAGCACTGACCGAAGTCAAGCTATCAATATTTCTCCCCCTTTTTGTCAAAAACAATTGACAAAGGGTCTCGAAAATATCTGGGTACGAGATAAATGCTCAAGTTCAGAGAACTCGATTCAACATATAAGAATGATCGCAATCACACGGGTCAACATTTCGACAAGTTACACAATATATATATATGATAAGCTCAAGCAACCTGTCAGGAAATACAAAAGATATAAGCAGATAACAATTATATTCCCTATATATTCCACAACCACGCTCCCCTAAAGATATATTTCTATTAAGCACAAGTTCACAAAAGAACTCTCCCCCGTTGGTTGTCATTCCCTCGGACATGAGAACAACAGAACAGTCTTTACCAGAGAAAGACTTAGACTTGGTTTTGGGTTTTCGAACACGTCCGTAGTCATACTAGATTATACCAAAACCATTGATTTATGCATATACACTATAACTCCCAGTCAACAAAGGCACAAGGATATCCAATAGTATTGTGACTAGCATAAAATCCATATCCTCCTTACATAGTTATACTCATACCTGCAACACAATCGTTAGTACAAACATAACAGCCACAAACATAAGGAGGCCTATGATATCAAGATATTAAAACAATAAAGATCATCTCCATAGGAGATAAAAGAATTATCTTGATAACCTGCAACATATATTCATAATAGATTCAGAAATATTAAATTAAATGTTGCATTCGAAACTGGCGTAATATTTTTGTTATTTTCGAAAATAAATATATCACAATAAAATAACAAACAATCATTATATGTTTTTTATCTTAGAATTCTCATATGTTTCCAATAGATTAGAATATTCATGTTTCACAACCAAGACAATATTAAGACAAATATATCTTAGAAGGAAACAAATTCAAATCTAATGACTCTCAATTAGTCAAGGATGACCAAGTGAGTCAAGGAAAACACCAAGCGTTGAGTATGGAAGGAAATACACCAGACATGACCAAAATCACGTTTTCCATGTTTAGGTTTTGAAACCTAACATTTATGTTTGTTAGAATTCGGAACCTACTTTTCGTCGGCAAATACGAATATTGTTTCGTACATAACTTTTGCGTTTTGTATCAGAATCGAGTGATTCTTGGCTCAATTGAATCGTCTCTTCAAGAGCTATACAGAGAACACAAGTAATATTGACAACTGCTTAACCATTTTTCCTTCAAGGATTTACCTTGTAAATAAAATAACCTCAAACAGAAATTATTAAACAGAAATGCAAATTAAATCGAAATACTTACAGTAACTTCATGGAATTTCTTCATGGAATATTCAACAAGTATCTAACATAGTATGTGCTTAGTCACATGTGTTACCTCACCATCAAAGAGCACAGTTGGTGAGGATGCACATATCAACACAATTAAGCTGCGTTGACGTGAACATTTTCTTGCTCACAACAGGAGACAGAACCAGAACCATCCGTAACAGTAGTTATAGGTTCTTGTATAGCATGCTTCTTTTTAGATTTTCGATACTTGTTTTTCGGCTTGGATTTAGAAACCTGGTTGTCATAAAGATCAAAGCTAGAGGATCCTCCTGAGTTGCTCATAAAAACTTCCATCCTCTCCATAACCTTCTTCATTTCCTGAAAAGTATTCTTCATCTCATCATCACTCATCTGCGTAGTCGAAAGATTCTTACCTAGAGTGGTATTGCGATTTTTTGGCAACCATTTTTGTTTGGTTCTTGCAGCAGGTTTCTCTGTATGACAAACATTCGAACCAGTTGTAGATGAAACCTTTGAACAATTGACCTTTTGTGTACTAGAGTCTGTTTTTCTCCAGTTGGGTGCATCAGATCTTGTCTTTGCAGAATTATTCTCCTTTTTATAATAACGATGATTATTAAAGGATCTGGATGAACTCTTAGAAACATGTCTTGGTTCATCATAATTCGTATGCGTATTTTTAGGACAATACTGATCTGAATTACTTAACCCACACTCATGAAACCTCTCTAGGGTTTTTCATGGCGGAAAAAACACCTTCTTCCTCCTCTCCTCCTCATCCCCCTTCTCCCAAGGATGCTATCTTTCCTTGGGCCTTCCTTGATCCTCTAACCAATTTAGGTGCTTCTACTGATATTGGCATGACGTGCTGATACCACAAGCCCCGTAAACCCCAAAAACCCTATTTCTGTAAGCTCTCAACCTGTGAAGAGTACAACTCCTACGTATGCTAGCAAGGTTTCCTCCTTCAAATATTTGGATTTGGATACGTCAAAACTAGCCAAGCCCTGCTTTAATGGATCGCATGCATCCATCAGAATCTCTGAAGATGAATACCAACTTGGTGTGCAAGATTGCAAAAACTGCTTGATTGGTAGATTGGTGCTACCATAAGGTTCTGCTCCTAAGAAGATTCCAGACATTCAAGCAAAGCTGAAGATGTTTTGGAATATTAAACCTTGGGTAATATCTCCATTAGGTAAAGGATTTTTCTGTTTTAAGTTCTCATGTGAAGAAGATGTAATCCAAGTGCGTTCAACTGGTGCTTGCAACCTCAAACCAGGGATTTTTCACTTCCGTAAATGGATTCCAGATTTCAACCCTTATAACCAGAATCAATCTCTTGCACAAGTCTGGGTTCGTATTTATGATCTTGGTTATGAATATTGTGTAGGATTTAGGTCGGTCACAAGTTAAGGAGTTTTATGGAAACTCTACTTGGTGAGTCAGTAGAATTCTAGATATTCTAGGACATTCCATAATTGTTTACTTATGCCTAAACTAGGAAATTCTAGGTATGTCTAGAATGTTCTTTGTAGACAAGTATTAGGAAACCCTTTACTTGTAGGGTAAGTATGTAACCTATATAAATAGAGCCCATGGGAGAACCTATGAGATATACCAGAAGCTCTTCTTCTCTCATGGGTTTTATATATTCTCTCTGTACGATAATATATAAAATCACTTATTCCTTCCCGAGGATTCAACCTCGTCAAATTCTTGTCTTCTTGATTGTGTGCGTTTTGAGTTCTTAGCGTATTAAGGTTATCATTGTAGCTGTTGGTTAAACGCTTCCGCGGGTTTTAGCGCAACATATTGGAGATCAAAAACGTTGTTTGAGATATCCAGCACTCTGGGTGATCCTCTTTATATTGATAATGCTACTTGTAACTGTATAAAATCCCGATGGTTAGATCTTATACAGTACACCCACATATCATACACCAACATACACAGAATCATTCCTAGACATACATCTAACAAGTAACATGAGAAATATTAAAGAGATAAGGGTTAGAGATACTTGACAAGATATTTTACTTGGTTCGCCCTCTTGTAAGGACTACATCCAAGGATTATCACTAGTATAAGCATGATTACAACTCTCAATTACCTTGCCAATCTTCTAAGTATAACTCTCAATAAGAACCCTACTTTCAGCCTTGGGCTATAGAGAGCAAGTATGATACTTTTCCTCTCTCTAGACCAATCCGAAATGTGTCCAACCCCTTTCTCAAAGGCTTCTCTCGCTATTTATAGAGGGTTACAAATGTGTTATACAGACGAATTACATTCTGACGCTAATTTGTCTTCACTCGCCGACAAGGTATGTCGCCAAGGTAGTATTTCGCCTATCCGCTCTCGGCGGGCAAGTCTTCTTAAGGATAAGGATTGTTGACGAGGTTTCCACCGAGTCAACGAGTCAACTCTGACAATCTATCCGTTCTGACGAGTAATGAATGCTCACCTACTTCTCAACTACTTCTCACCTTCCCTCGCTGTGACGTCTTATTCCCGCTGGTGCTATTTTGCTCGCCAATCCCTTTTGTATGTCTCGCCGGTACTCCTGACACCGAGTGTCTCGCCCAAAGCTTTCATTAGTGATTCCCTGCTTCTCATGAGTGTCCTCTCTGATACTCCTTCGCCCTTAGGATGCTATTATTACGCAAAGGCATTTTCTACCCTTACATTTTGCCTCTTTCATCTCCAAGATCTTTAGTCGCCGGGGATGAAACTCTTCTTACTCGCCGAAAATGCCGCCCCACGTTCTCCACCAAGCTTTATTCGCGCCACACGTCCACCACTAAGCTTCAGTTATTCCACGTGTCTTTCATGCGTTACTTCCACTTTATGACTTGTAACCGTCTACGCCCATTATCTCCACTACTTTATTACAGCTCGCAACCGTTATCGCCGGTTGGTTTTTCCTTTCTCCTATAAATACCTAGCTTTGCATCTTCTTCCCCTTTTACCTTCTTCTTCACGAGTTTTTTCAGAGTTTTCTTCTCCTAAACCCTGAATCTCCTGCTGCTGTTGTTGTTTTCCTTTTTACTTTCTCTTGAGTTTCTCATCTTCATCTCCTAATCATCCGATTTCTCATCTTCTTCCATTTTCTTTAATACTAGTCCTTTGGTTAGCCCTTTTAAACCACTGTTATCTTGATCCAATCCTTTTCTCCGACAAACTTGATTCTCCGGTGTACCGTTATCTCACCTGTATCTCGATTTCCGATGGCTTCTACCACTCAAGCTTCCTCTAGCTCTGTGAATCCCGCTGCTCAGATTTCCAACTCGCCAATCAATGAAGTTGAATCTCCTTCTTCTCCCGCTGCTACTAAGGATGCTACACATCCATCCTGGAAGAAATGGTCAGAATACTGTGCTTTTGACAAAGTATTCATTGCTCCTTTAACATTGAAACCCCTTAAAAAGGTGAAAAAAGCTTCAACTCCTACTACTCTGGAAGATCTTCGAACGCCGGACCAACATGGTGTGGGCGGTGACTGCTTATGGCACGCTCAAGGCGGGGAAGGCGAATCTGTTCCCCTTGTACGACCCCGCCGATACATTCATGTGCGACTTATTCCTGGCGATAAAGAAAAGTCCCTTCCTTGTCTTAGCCTAATGTCGCTTCCTTGTCGGACTATGAAGCTACATTTGCTAGGCCACTTATGTACGGGGTAACACCTTCCCATGTGGGTTCCAATTTTCTGCATCCTTCTCGCTGAGATGGGGGAATTTCTCGAAGTACCAACTCGCCGGGCTGATATTCTCTTGGGATCACCCGCTTGTTGTATTCTCTAGACAGTCGGCGATGATAATTTTCCATGTGAGCAAGAGCGATCAACCGCTGTTCTTCTAAATCGTCTAACTTTGCTAGGATCAAGTCAGTATTTAGATTCTTTTCCCATGCCTCATGCTTTGTAGTTGGTAGGATTACTTCAGATGGGAGTACTGCTTCAACACCAAAAGTGAGTAAGAAAGAAGATGCTCCAGTTGCTTCTCGGACCGTAGTTCTATAAGACCACAAAACATTGTGTAAATGCTCACACCATGCTTTTTTATGCTTTTCCAACCTTTTCTTCAGTCCCATTCCAATAGTCTTATTGGTAGCTTGCGCTTGCCCGTTACTCTGAGGATACAAGGGAGTTGATTTTCCCAGCTTGACGCTGTAATTGGCGAGTAATTTTCGAATGTTGTCGCCGACTAATTCCTTGCCATTGTCAGTACATATCTCTGCCAGAACACCGAATCTGCAAAATATATTTTCCCAAATGAATGTGAATACTTCTTGTCCTGTCTTCTTCCTGATAGCCTTGGCCTCACACCACTTGGTGAAATAATCTGTCGCCACAATGATGTTTTTCCGTTGCCCTGAGCCTGTAGTTAGCAGTCCAATGATATCAATGCCCCACTTGGCGAAAGGCCAAGGGCTGAGCACTGAATTTAAAGATGTCTCCGGCGCCTTAATTCTTCTTCCATACAGCTGGCATGGTTTGCATCGTTGAACATATTCTTTTGCATCCCTATTCATTCAGGCCAATAGTATCCTTGCATTCTAACTTTTAATGCTAAAGCTCTTTGACCACTGTGATTCCCGCAGTCGCCTTCATGGATTGCTTCTAATAACTTCTTGCCTTCTTCTCTCAATACACAGCGCAACAATGGTCCTGAGAATGATCGGCGATATAGAATTCCATCTCGAAGTTCATAGTTCGCCGACCTACTGATGACTTGGTGAGCTAAGATTTGCTTTCCTGGTAGGGTTGAGCGATCCAAATAATACCGTATCGGCGTTCTCCAATCTGTCTCTGCTGATTCTTCAGTGCTTGTTGTCAGTACCTCTCTTTGTTCTCGCTTTGCTACCGATGATTGTTTTACCCTTTCAATGGCTATTGAAGGGACGTCACGATTTGTCATCATTGAAGAAATAAAAGCCAGAGCGTCGGCGTGCCTGTTGTCTTTTCTGCAGATGTGGCGAAACTTGCCTGTGATCCTCTGGGCATACTCCCTAGCAAGTTTTAGATATTTCTGCAGTGACGGGTCTGCTGTCTGATATCGTCCAGAGATTTTTCGGATCACTAGCTGAGAGTCGCTTGTTAGTCTAACATCACTGATGCCCATTTCAATAAGTATTCGCATGGCGTGAATAACCGCTTCATATTCTGCCTTATTATTAGTCGCCGGGAATTCTAGCCTTAGCGAGTGTACTATTCTTGCTCCTTTCGGCGAGGTCAGGACAATTCCTATTCCTTTTCCTTCTTTATTTGACGAACCGTCTACATAGACTTCCCATCCATTAGGACTGCATTTCAATAGATCTGGCATTTCATGTTCTCGCTCGTCCAGAGAGAATGGGATTTCTTCTATCTCTTCTTCTTCATCAATTGGGAAGTCGGCGAGAAAGTATGCTATAACTTGAGACCGCTGAGCCGTACGTATTTTGCATTGGACTCCAAACTGCTCAATTTGCTGATTCCATTTGGCGATTCGCCCCACTCTTTGAGAACTATGCAGGATAGATTCTATTGGAGTTTTAGTTAGGACAACAATGGGATGAGCATGAAAGTATGGACGTAATCGCTGAGATGCAAAGACCAACGCCAAGATCAACTGCTCAATCTTGGTATAATTCTTTTCTGCCCCTTGCAGTGTTCTGCTGATATAATATATAGGCGTTTCTCCGCCTTTGGTTCTTACAAGCACATCGCTTATGGCGAAAGGTATTGCGGCGAGATATACCTTGAGTTCTTCGCCGTGCTCAGGTGGTTGAATTGCTGGGAGAGTGGCGAGATACTTTTTGATACCTTGAAAAGCAGCCTCATGTGCCTCAGTCCAGTTGAACTTTTCTCCTTTCTTCAAAGTCTGGAAAAACAATTTGCATTTGTCGGAAAACCTTGAGATGAATCTGTTAAGTGACGCCAAAGTCCCATTGAGTCGCATAACATCTTTTACCGTCACCGGCGAAGGCATATCTATAATTGCCTTAATCTTGGCTTGATCAGCTTCCTCTCCTTTCTTCGTGACAACATATCCTAAGAATTTTCCTGAAGTTATGCCAAAAACACACTTCGCCGGGTTTATCTTTAGTTTAGTAACACGCATGTGATTAAATATTTCTCTGAGGTCTTCCACATGAGTTTGCTTCTTCTTGCTCTTAACAAGCATGTCGTCGACATATACTTCCATTGTCTTCCCTTTCCATCTTTCAAACATCTTCTGCGCCATTTCTTGGTAAGTAGCGCCGGCGTTCTTCAACCCAAATGGCATTCGAGTGTAACAAACATCCCTTTGGTGGAAAAGAAAGATGTGTGCTTCTGATCTTCCTCCGCCAAAGGTATTTGGTTATATCCTGAGTAACCGTCCATAAATGACAACAACTCATGACCCGATGTAGCATCTACAGTTTGGTCAATACTTGGTAGCGAAAAACTATTCTTTGGACATGCTCTATTGAGGTTGCTGAAGTCGATGCAGATTATCACTCCCTTGTTCTTCTTAGGTACTACTACCATATTGGCTATCCATTGAGGATATTGTACTGGACTTATGATACCAGACGCCTTCATTTTGTCAATCTCTGCTTCCACTGCCTCTTTATAGGCTGGAGCCAATTTCCTTATCCTTTGCTTGAAAGGCCTGACCTTTGGATCAATGTCCAATTTGTGACATGCTATCGCCGGATCGATGCCTGGCATTTCATTCATGCCCCAGGCAAAGACATCAACATATTCTTTGAGTAGTGCTTGTAACTCCGCCGACTCATCTTCGTTTAATAAAGTACCAATCTTTACCATCTTCGGATCATTATCATCGCCGATATTTACGTCTTTAGTGGGTTCTACCGCCGTAAAATGTAATTCTGGTTCCCCCATCGGCGATGGTTCCTTTAATTGCTATAAGGTCTTCCCTTCAGACTTCGCCGAGTCTTCTACCGAGTTTAATGAATGCACATATGTGGATGGGTTAGCGATGAAGTCTTGAATCTCCTGCTCTTTAACCGCTTCCTTGCCGAGCTTCTTTTTCTCTGCAATCTTTGCTTTTCTATTCTCCCGCATTTGGATATCCGCCGAATTGCACGCTTTTGCTACTGATAAATCTCCTACATATTCGGCGACTCCCATTGGTGTGGGGAACCTCAGGCGCTGATGATAAGTGGAAGGAACTCCTTTTAAGCTGTGGAGCCATGGTCTTCCAAGGATGGCAGCATACGGCGAGTCAACATCCACAATGCAAAGAGTAGTTTTCAAGAAATATTCCTTACAGATCATGATCTTAAACTCAATTTCACCTTTGGGCTTAGAAGCAATGCCATTAAATCCATAAATGTTATAAGAGGAGACTATCGGCGAGGGAATTTTATCGTCCTTCGCTCTCATCGCCTCGAAAGCAGTGTTGAAAAGAATGTCCACTGAACTGCCTGGATCAATAAGTACCTTAGGCAATTTGAACTTTCCCATTTGAATGGTGAGGACCAGGGGGTTGTTATGATTTCTTCCTTCTAGAGGTATCTCCTCACCGGAGAAACCTACACAAGCCTTCATCCAATCTTGCAATGGTTCTTGCTTAGTGGCGACACTACAAATCTCATTTCCCATTTTATCTCGTTTATGCACTCGAGATAAGACATTATCATGGAACTCGTCCCTGGTAATCTTTGAATGCACAATGGAAAAGCAGTCCAATTCCAACAAGTCTCGTTCAACCTTTACCTCGTACACGTTCGGAGTATGAGCTGGGATGGCTTGAATTGGTTGGACCATGATAGGAGGCGGCGGTGGCAATTCTAGGAATTCTTGAAATTTCCCCAAGCGGATAAATCTGTGGACTTCTTGCTGTACGCCGGTACAATTCTCAGTTGTATGACCATGGAACTGATGGAATTGACAGAAGGAATTGGTATTGGTTGGCGGTGCCCTGGGGTTCCCTCTATTGTAAGGATATCGAATGTCATCTCTGCAATTTGAGCTCTCAATTTGTCCAAATGCATCAGTGTAGGAAACACGTAACTTTGGTAAAGTAGCATCTTGGAAAGGTTGCTGGTTGCCTCTGCCGAGTTTTCTATTATCTCCATTATATCTTCTTTCCCCATTCCCATTTCGCCGATTATCTTTTCCTCCTCGTCCATAGTTTCCTCCTCGATTGTCTTGCTTATCTCGCCCATCATAGTTCTCTCGCTTCTGCGAATTCCAATGCTGCTCGGCGGTAACTTGCTGTTGCTGCTTTTCTACCTCAGGTACTATCATCGCCGAAGAGGGGATTTGTGCCAACTTCCGCTGTTATGCTTTCTTCCATTCTTTTTTAATTTCTTCCTGATCCTCCGGCGAGAAACTATTGATCGAGTGAATTTGTTTTGCTCTCTCTTTCTTTAGGCGAAGCTCCTCTTCTCGGATTTCTTCATAATTTATCCATTCATCCTGCATTGATCTCAAAGTCTTCATATCTTTCGGCGCTTCCCAGAATAATTTTTGATACAATGGGTCTGTCGTCTCCATGGCGCTAAGGAATGACCTTATCTTCTCTTTTTCTGATACCTCTGATCCCACTTCACTGCTTGACTTCCTCTATCTTTGGATAAAAAGTTTGTAAGTCTCCGAGGGCCTTTTCTTGATGTTAAATAGTCTTTCCACTCCAGGCCGACTTCTGTTATTCTGAATAAATGCACGCAAGAATTTACTTTCTAATTTCTCAAAAGATTTAATTTTTCCTTCTTCCATCCCATCAAACCAAGCTATGGCTTCATCTTTGAGTGTAGCGGGGAATGCCATACACATTATGGGAT
>JAJJMA010199287.1:0-10463 GCA_023529015.1 Papaver nudicaule | reverse complement strand
TTCTCACTAGATATTAAATGCTGAATGAGAAGAGTTAATCAATGATCGATGAGATTGATTGATTGAACTTGCACTGAATTAAACTGTTTGTTCTTGCTGGAGAACTTGTTGTTATATTTCCAAACTGGTCGAGTGACCTATTTATAGCAATAGAATTCCAACTGATCTCGTAAGAAGTGGAAGAAGTGGAAGAGTGGGAGTGTGGAGTAAGTGGGGCAAGTCTTGCGCCTAATATTGGGGAAGAATGAACCGCCCACTACTCTATCCCATCTTGTCAGCAACGTTCGCACGACTTAGTTTTCTTTCCCGTTAAGTGATTGAGCCGTTGCAATCACACGTGCCGTAGACCGCCAAACCAAAACCCTAAAAGAATATCCCCCCATGTAACTTACTTGATTCTCGTAAGATTTGTTAAATATTTGTTAAGTCAAAGATGACTAGGTGCAAGTCGTACCAATTACTTGGTAAACTTAGGACTTTGCGATAAGATAGAGATTAAGCGATAAGCTTTGAATATCTCTTTAAGATTTGGTTTAAGGATTGAGCCGGGCAATCGCCATTTAAACCAATAAGATAAATCTAAGGGTTGATCTAGCAACCGCCATTAGATAAGATAAGGTAAGTCTAAGGATTGAGCTATGCAATCGCCAATTAGACTGAGAGGATTTCAGCAACTCTCTGTGGCAACAGTCAAATAAGTACGACTTTCAGTTTGCCATAAATATGAGAAATTGGCTTGTGGCATGTAATGCACCAATTCTCTGAGTAATGAAGACATATGAATGTCTAAAATAATATGGGTCATAGCCATGAGCCATGATTAAGAATTATAGCACTGATTTATAGAAGCAAGTCCATAATCAGGAAAAACAGACGAATGATGCTATCACAGCGTAGTCATCATCAAGAATGCATAAGCATTGCCAATACAAGACCTAAAGATAGGCCATAATAATCATAATAAACCATATTGCATGGTATGATAATCTTATTGAGAAGTTAGGTATAAGGCGCAAAGGATAAGCCATAACATTTATGTTATTTTCAGATTTCTGGACAGTTTGCATGTTGTCCATTGGTAAAATCACCCAGGCCAGACCGTATTAGATAAAATTATGAATTTTTAGTATGTTATAGGGAACTCGCAGAGGAAAATATTTCGTGAAGGAAGTACCCCCTAATTCCTCACGGATTGGGCGGTAAAAATCACGCCATGAGGAAATACGTGAGCTGTCAGGTTTCCTCGATTAGGAAACTAGAGTATTATGGACTAAATAAAATCCATAATCCTCTAGGATTTGGATCAGTGGGACCCATAAGTAGAGGTGTAGGGGGTAAAAACCCCTCGGACCACGTGTCTCGCATCCAAGGAACATAACCACACCGAAAGTACCATACCGAGAAGATGGGCAGCGATGTTTCGGGCAGGTGAAGGAAGAGAAGTTACATTTGAGCAAAGGAAAGACTCGGAGTGAAAGGGATTCGGACTACGACGAAGGACCGAAGCCCAGGATTCAGCCTCGGAGTGTAAACCGCCTTACTCAACAGAAACTGACACCACCACGATGGAGTCTTTTGTCTTTATTAGCTGTAAACCACCCAAGCTCGGCCCTATAAAAGGCGAGCTTGGGAAACATTGTAGGGGTTGGATTCTTGTTTGGTTGAGCCTAAGTAGCAAGAGAGAGATTAGGTTTGTAATCTCCTCTGGTTCCTTAGGGTTTTATTCATGTAATCTCAGCAGTAGTAATACATAGAAAGTCTTCTTTATCTAGCCTTGATTATTTTACTTAGTTCTAAATCACTGTTCATTGCATCCTCGATGCTGTTTTTGATGTCTTCGGACTGCTAAACCACAACTACACACTGTATGTGCGAGTAGATCTGATGGATGTGGTACCTTGAGTGCCTATGCAGATTTTCTACTCGTACAAGAGGGGAGGATAGAGAAGAATATATTCTAGTCTCAAGGGGGCAACTAGAGCCCGTGAGAGAAGAAAATATCATGGCTCTTCGTGAGCACAAGCAGGGGAAAATTGTAAGGCCTCCAACGTTTAGCCGCGCCTTGACTTTGGGCCTCCAAGATTTGGCCAAGGCAAAGTCATGGGGCTCCAAGATTAGGCCAGGGCAATAGTATGGGTACCCATAATTAGGCCAAGGAGGTGGCGTGGTCACCTAAGTGCCAAGGCACGCCAAAGAAACGTGGATATCCAAGATTAGGGCGTGAAGCATTGGCGGGGCTATAGCTAGGCCATAGGCCAACGGCCAAGGCTAATGGCGGGCTAAGCTAGGTGGGACTAGGCTTAGGCCAAGAGGGTAATGGCCAAAGCTAATGGCGGGCTAAGCTAGGCGGGAGCTAGGCTAGGCCATAAGCCAAGGAAGGATAATGGCGAGATTAGGCTTTGGCGGGGTTAGGCTTAGGCCAAGAGCCAAGGAATGTGGACAGCGTGACTAGGCTTAGGCGGGACAAGGCTTAGGCCAAGAGGAAGAGCCAAAGCTAATGTCGGGCTAAGCTAGACGGGACTAAGCTTAGGCCAAGAAGATGATGGCCAAAGCTAATGGCGGGCTAAGCTAGGCCACAAGGAAGATGGCCAAAGCTAATGGCGAGCTAAGCCAGGCCATAAGAGTGAAAGCCAAAGGGTTGGCGAGGTTAGGCTTAGGCCATAGGCCAAGGAGTGGCCGTGTACCTCCCCCTTGCTAGTGGCGTGAATGGCCTAAGATCTTGGCTCGAGCATGGGCCAGGTTAATGCGTATGCATAGGTATTTTATCGTATAGGCTAGGGATATGGACCATGCTACTAGGCTAGGGTCGTGAGACATCAAAATACATCTAATGGTAATTTAAATATCTCATCCCTACTATAAAATAAATTCATACCTTTTCTTGAGCTATTCCAGGATGCCAGAGATTGATGCGAAATTACTCCTGTGACCTCCTCGCCAAAAACCACCATCAACATTAAGTCCCCTGCGCAGCATGGAACCGTGAGTGTTCCAGGGTGAGCATAGAGTTGATGGACCAGCCGCCTGCGCGTGAAAAGCCTTGTCCACGAATATGGAATCCAAACAGGGCCTAAAGGCCAACCCCATTCAAGCAGTGCCTAGAAAACCCTAATTAGGTTAGGGCTTCCCCAAACCGTGCGTGATATCATACAAGTCAATGGCTTCAATGGGTATAATCTTATCTCCACACTTGTCAGTCTACTTGTAGATGTATCTGAGTCAACTCCTCCTATGTAGGCAACAGTTACTTCTAGAGTTTGAATTCTCAAAACCCTAAAATTCAAAGTTACTCCGCGCCTATAAATATATACATCCAGCAACGTCCTGGATCACACTTCCTCCATATATCTTCTGATTTCCTTGTATCATGTCGAGCAACAGCAGCAGTGATGTTCCTTTGAACCAATTTATCAAGCGTAGGACTTAGATTCCCAGCTCTGTAAGTAATTCTCCACTTGTGTTTCCTCATATATATATATATATATATATATTTCGGAAATTTATTAATCATAAGTTAACTGTAGAATGAAGATGAAGGAGATAGTAGTACCAGTAATCCACGAAGCAAGATACCAAGGATGAGCAACTCTTCACCAGTAAATCCCCTTCTTTATGCACCTCATTTATTAAATCCAAGAATATCTTCTTATTCTTTGTTCTTTGCAGATTCGTAAAAGGAGTGTTCGTGCTCCCCCAAGGAAGATAACCAAGATTCCCCATTCTCCTACTTACAGTCCTGCTTCAGTGGTGGACCTTGAAGATCACGTCCCTCCTGGTAATAGCATCAGGGCAAGCCTCCCTTTTGATCCTCAAATGAAATCTCTATCCCAAGACTACGAATCTGTTGGCGGCTTCTTAATTCGGAAGAAATATGTTTCCCTGTATACAAAAATATGGAGAAAATACGGCCACATAGCTACCACCCAAGTCTTGGGTAAGGACTGTTCATCAGTCATGGTGTCCATGATCGCATTACTGATGCCAATGATAGCGGAGATGGAACAAGGATCACTGCACAAGGTTGACTTGTCTACTGTTCTGAAATGGGAACGCCTACTTTCTTCAGCTGAAAATGTCAAGTTCAGAATTGGATGGCTTCAACAACGACTTGAAAAGATAAAGATGGACCGATTGTCCTTTCTCGCAGATGGCCCTGATCCCGAGATCATTGATGAAGATGAAAAAGCCATTGATGAAGAAACTGAGAAGGTCAATCAAATGGTGGAAAGCCTGAAGACCCGGAACATGAGATTGCTGCAGAGATGAAGGCTAAAGAGGAAGCAAGAGAAAGGGAACTGAAGACCCTTAAAGAGAAAATTGCAGAAAAAACTGCGAAGGTGGGTGAAGCTATCCAAAATTTATCGGCTAAAACCGCGGCGTTTCAGGAAAAGATGGAAAGCTTGTATCAGAAAGATTATGCACTCCTGGAAGGCTTATTCTGAAGAAAGTTTTATTTATTTTTTTTTGAATTGAATTGAATAAGTAATATTTTCTGAATGAAAAGTTTTGTAAAGATTGCAATCGTTAAGTGCAAATGAGGTTTGCACTAACTTGGAAGGAATAATAAAATTTTACAAAGAAGTGATCAGAAATTCATACGTAATAAGGTTTGAGCCATTTTCCGTTGATTACCGTACCTTCGGGTTTTCCATCCAAGGTAGAGATTTTGTAGTAGCCACTAAGCGCTGCTTTAGTCACCACGTATGGCCCATCCCAATTAGCCGAGAATTTTGGAGCTGACATATCTTGCTGAATGTGCTTGGCAGTCTTTAATACCAAGTCCCCAACTTGGAAGACTCTTGGCTTTACCGCCTTATCATATGCTCTAGAAATCCTTCTTCTGTAAGCTTCCATGTAAGCTTCTGCTTTCGTACGCCTATCCTCAACAGTATCCAATTCCGCAAACCTAGAACCAGAAATATCGGCGTAGACTCCACTAGCCATGGCGATGCGCGCCGAAGGAATCTTGATTTCAGCTGGAAGAATGGCATCAGTACCATATACCAGAAGCTCCTGTAGAACTCCTTGGAGAAATTCTGTATGCCCATAACGCCATGGGGAGCTTTTCATGCCAAGATCGCTGGTTATCATGAACGGTTCGACTCAGAATCCGAATCAACGTCTTGTTAGTGCTTTCAGCTTGCCCGTTTCCTTTAGGATAATAAGGTGTAGAGCAAATATGCTGAATGCCATACTCTTGAAGTAATTCCCCCACATCTTGATTGACAAAAGGCGAGCCATTATCTGTTATGATGTGTTTAGGAACTCCAAACCTACAGATGATATGCTCCTTGATAAACTGAGCTATATTGACACCCTTGGTTTTCTTAAGCGGAATCGCCTCTACCCACTTCGTGAAGTATTCGGTAGCGGTTATAATGTGCTCATGCTGTAAAGAAGATGCAGGATTGATCTTTCCAATAAGATCAAGTCCCCAGCTATAAAACGGCCAAGGACTGCTGATGGATTGCAGAGGAAGACACGGAGAGTGTATAAGGTTGTTATGAACCTGACACTGATGGCACCTTCGAACAAACATGGCAGCATCGTCTTCCATGGTAGGCCAATAATATTTTTCATGAATTTGTAAAAATAACTTCTTCTTACCTTGGTGTTCGCCTTCGTGCATCTCCTTGAGTATAGTACTCGTCTCAGGATCTGCCAAGCAGCGTAATAAATCCCCACCAAAGCTTTTGCGGTACAGAATTCCTTCGTGAAAGACGAACCTTGCTGCTCGTCTTTTCAGCCTTTCCGCATCCTTCTTCTCAGCAGGTAGAACATGATCCCGAAGATATTGGATGTAAGGCTCACGCCAATCTTTGACAGGATGTACCATCAAGGCTTCAGAATGGTGCACAACAAATTGGCACTTGCTGCAAGAGCCTTGTATTTCTCTGGATTGAGTTTCCATGGTGGGCCAGTAGTATCCCAGCCGTTGGAGTCGTCTGTATAGAGTGACCACTAGACTTTGTCCGCAGATTTCCTTGTGGACGTGATGAAATCGTTGTTGGGCCTCGATATCTCCAAGACATCTGGATAAAGATCTGTCTGAATTCCTATGATAAAGAATTCCGTGTAATAAGAAGAAGTTCTTCAGGTCTTTGAGACGAACTTTCCTTTCTGGTGACGACTGAGTGAGTTCATCAATGACAGGTGTCCTCCAATCATGTACCGCTGGCTCGCCAGTTTGTGCTAACCAAGTCGATGAAAGCGTACGCTTATGCACGGTGAGAGTCGTTTCCATACCTTCGAACTGTAACTTTGAAGCCAATGTTGCTAGACAATCAGCATGCCTGTTGTTAGTTCGACCAGTATGAATGATAATAGCTTCAGAGAAACGAGTTAATAGTCTATGTGCTTCAGCGCGAAAAGGAGCTAGAGTGACCTCCTTTAATGAGTAAACGCCATTCATTTGATTTACCAGTAATTTGGAATCACCCCTAATCTCCAGATTGGTAGCTCCCGCTTGTTCGGCCAACGATAATCCAATCAGGAATGCTTCGTACTCCGCTGAATTGTTAGTACATCGGAAGTCTAATTTGAATGAGTGTGAGAATACCTCGCCGGTAGGAGAAACCAATACTACTCCAGCTCCTCCAGTGTTGTTACTTGGTGTAGCGGAGCCATCAAAGTACAATAGCCAAGTATCCTCTTTGACCAGGGATATTTCTGGGAATTCTCCAGGTACATCTTCATGCAGGGCGGTGGTATCTTCTCCAGGGAAGGCTGCAAGAAGATCTGCGACAGCTTGGCCTTTGATTGCCTTCGGAGCCACACAAGCGATATCAAACTCTGACATCTGTAGTAACCAACGTGCTGGCCTTCCGAGGAGAGCCGGTTTTGACAGGAGGAATCTTATGGGGTCTGCTTTTGTGATTAGCACGACCCTGTTGGATAAGAGATAATGTCTGAACTTCTGGATTGCAAAGACTAAGGATAGACATGCCTTTTCTACCTTCGGATAGCGGAGTTCAGCATTCTTCAGAGTGCGACTAATGTAATACACTGGATATTCAACATTATCATCACCTTCTTGCGCGAGGAGCGCTCCAATAGCGGTGTCGCTTGATGCCGTGTAAAGAAGTAGAGGACGTCCCTGTACCGGTGCTTTCATCACTGCTGGTGATAGTAATAATTGTTGGATCTTCCTAAAAGCCTCCTCTTGGACAGGAGACCATATGAAATCCGCTCCCTTCTTGAGTAGAGGAATGAATGATACCACGAATTGTGCTAAGCCGGGAATGAACCTCCGTATGTAAGAGACCTTCCCCATGAAGCTTTTGAGCTATTTTACCGTCTTTGGCGGCGGCATTGTGGTGATTGCTTGCGTTTTGGTAGGGTCTACCTTGATTCCTTCTTCAGTTACTTGAAAGCTTAAGAACTTGCCTGAAGAAACCCCAAACGCGCACTTCAGAGGATTCATCTTCAATTTGTATTCTCTGCATCTGTCAAATACCTGTCTCAGCACGTCTAGGTGAGATGCTCGTGTCTTTGACTTAACCACGACATCATCCACGTAATCTTCAATTTGTTTATGCATCATATCATGGAATATTGCTGTCATGGCTCGCTGATAGGTAGCACCTGCATTCTTGAGCCCAAAGGGCATCACAGTATAATGAAAATTCCCAATTGGAGTTCGGAAAGCAGTCTTACTTGTATCTGAATCGTACATCTTGATTTGGTTGTAGCCACTGTAACCATCCATGAATGAGAACATGGCATGACCGCAGGTAGCATCCACCAGCATGTCAATGTTGGGCAGCGGAAAATCGTCTTTGGGACAGCATTTGTTCAGATCCCTGAAGTCCACACAACATCTGATTTGACCATTTTTCTTCTTGACTGGTACCACGTTGGCTAGCCAGGTAGGATGATGAATGGGTTTGATGAACCCTGCAGAGAGTAACTTTTGAATCTCGATTTTGATTTGTTCTTCTATCTCATGTCGAAAATGGCGTGGTTGTTGCTTCACCGTCTTTGAGCCGGGTAGAATGTGAAGATGATGTGTCACCAGCTTGTCGTCTAGCCCGGGCATTTCTCCATAGGTCCAAGCGAAAACATCCTGGTATTCTTTGAGAAGATTAACCAGGGCTCCACGCTCTTCTGCTGATAAGGATGAGCTGACAGAGATAGGTCTGGGAACCTCATCGGTCCCTATGTTGACGGTCTCAAGAGCATCAGTCGTGGAGTTGGATCCATCTTGTAGCTGTGGCGGAGCTTCTTGGATTTCTTCTTCCAAGGATCCTTCATTCTGATAACATTCTTCGATGCGGGGAGGTTTTTCGCCACCCTCCCCTGTTAATTGCTAACATTTTCGTCGCGAGTAGATAGTTCTACCCTCAGCGTCATATTGAGTAGTGAAATTATAACTTCTTTTGGAATAAGGTGATTTATGAGACATAATTAAACCATACCTAAGGAGTCCTGATGAAGTAGACGCGCCTTCCACGTTTTCCTCGATTGGCGTGTATGATAGTGGCTTCTCGTTTTTGATAGAGTCCCACGCAGGTAGAGGAATGCTATAGACTTTGTTAGGTGGTTCTGGCGCGGTTTCTTTTGGTTCGAAGAATTCTGCTTCGTATATTGGCGAATATGGAGATGATGACGCCGCGACACGAATGATTTCTTTATCGAGCACCGCCTTCATGCATTGGTGATAGGTAGATGGGACGACCTTGTTGTCGTGGATCCAGGGGCGGCCCAATATCATGTGGTAATCAGGTTCTTTCTCGATGACATGAAACTTCACTCTTGATTGGATGGGTCCCACCTTGAGATCCAAGTTGACATACCCGTAGGTATTAGTCATGTTTCCTTCAAAACCCTTCATTACAACAGGATGGTGTACGATTTGATTTTTAGGAACTCTAGCGGCGCGTAGAGTTTTCAGAGTTATGATGTTGGCAGCAGCTCCAGTATCAATCAAAGCTCTTTTGAACTCCACATTTTTGACATGCGCCGTGACGTATAAAGCTCGATTATGCCCATCTTCGGCCATCATATGTTCCTCAGTAAAGGTAATATCCTTCACCATGGGCTCAGATGCGAGAGATATCTTCGAAACTTCCAGTGAGGGCGGAGTTAAATCCGTGCTGAAAGCAATGCGGTTGAGAGCGGCAAATGTGTCCACCCTCTGTCCTCTTGAGAAATGTAATAATTCACATAAATTCTCTATTAAGAAACTAGCCTCTTGACTTACTGGTTTTTCATAGGTGGTGAAACTCTGGATGCGTCGAGGTGGATTGGTGGCCTCATTGTGCGGGCCTTCAGTCCCCAGTCCCCTGTTGACAGAGTTATCTCCCATATCAGTGCATTGTCCGGCTATTATATGGAGCTGTTGGAACGTGCATTCTCCTCATTGATTCTCGATTCCATGGCTCCATCCCTCCTATGCAAATCCCCACCAATTGTGATTCGTTCATCTCCTTGTTATGATAATCCAAAGCTTTGGTTCTGAACCTTTGTACGAAATCTTCTGGATCCTCCTCTTCTTCCTGATAAGTCTTTACCAGATCTGAAAGACTAACTTGGCTAGGAATGAGGCCATCATCTGTGGGAGCGACGTTGATAGGGGGCCCCACAACATGAAGCGTGGTAGTAAGTGACAGAGGCAAAGTAGGGCCCAAACCGAGAGAATGGGTGATGGAAGGAGTGAAAGGAGGGGATGAGTTGGGTCCCACTAGAGAGGGGACGTCATTAGGAGTGGTGGTAATCACGTTTTTGGTGGTGAGGCCAGCAGTGGCGTCTCTGACGTGATGATTGGTTGTCCCTGCAGCACAAGATAGGGACATGTTGGAACAGGATAGGGATGAGGTGGACCCCTGCTGGACGTTCTGGAGAGATGAGGCTGAAGGAGGCGTGGTGGATCCCACCAGAGGGGTTGACACGCCCATGGAGAAAGGGGATGAGGTTGGCCCCCTCTGAGTTGAGGCAGAAGCAAAATCAGGGTTAGGGTTTGAGCTCACGGCTGGGATTGTGGGGCCAGAGGTTATGGCGCCACTTGCTTGGGTGTTTGTGACCCCACTTGCAGTAGGCGAACTCGTGGGGACACTAGGGTTATTTGGAGAATTCGTATTCTCTGAACTCTGCCTCCTGGTTTCAACCATGTCTTCTTAAAACCGAGATAATGACCTCCCACTGTGGTCGCCAAATGTTTTAGGTGTAAAACAATAAAGAGAATCTGAGGGGTAAAGTGTGAAGTGTGATGATGTAATAAAAGATTGTGATGAATTCGAGAGGTCAAGATCGAACAAGACTCGCCTAAACCAAGAAATGGCCGTTCGAGTATTGCTTCAGTTACAAGAAGAGGATTTTAGGGTTGGTTTAGGGAGGGAAGCAGAGAAAGATGAGATCAGAGAATTGCTATGATTTTCTGTGATGTTGATGATTGAATTGCTAAAGAAGATTGGATACTCAGTTCTCACTAGATATTAAATGCTGAATGAGAAGAGTTAATCAAT
>JAJJMA010199278.1:617-26085 GCA_023529015.1 Papaver nudicaule | reverse complement strand
ATACGAATTGGGCATTGCTTACTTGGTTTGCGTGTCAGCCCCGATTTGTGAAGTAGATTTCCGTATGACCTGGATTTAACAATCCGAAGGAAGTCATCTTGTGTGTGGTAAACTGATAGAGGACAGTTACACCATACGTCAACAATTAGGTTGAAAAACCAGTATTGCTGACACAAGCCTTTGGCATCGGTCAAAGCAACTCCTAGGCCTGTAAAGGACGTCAGCTGGGGGAATCAAGTGCGTGACGATCTGTGGGGGGTCTAGAGACGTAAGGAAGGCGACAGTAGCCAATTCGCTTGGAGGGCTTGAGTTGGCCTCTGCTACATCCCAGACCGAAGTCTTATAGTAGGCTAGTGTTGGTAGTCAGTTTGTACTGGGCGGTGTTCAATCTGGACGAGGTCCCGAGGTTTTTCTGCAAGGCAGTTTCCTCGTTAAAAAAATCTCTGGCGTCTTGTGTGCTTTTACTTTCCGCATTATATCTCTGATAGTATAATTAAACCACCAAGTAGTACGTTATCCAATAACTGTAGAGTTTAACTCCAAAGTCCCAACTTTGTAGAGTTGATCCCCAAGATCACAACTCCAGTTATTAGAGTTTGGATATTGATTTTTGAGATCGTCCAAACTTAAACCATAAGACTCACGAGCCAAAACGAAAAGTTGGTAGTATTTCGGTACCCCTCCTTTTTCAATATCTGAATTCTATATAATCAAAATATCACCGGACTTACCATAATAATTTAGTGTAATCCATCTACATGGTGTTATACCCCAATATTGATGCACAATAACATCCGAGCAAACACTAAGCTTGGTTTCTTGTATAATGAAAATAGTGGGCTTCCATCGCGTCACAAACATCTTCAACTTCGATCGTTTATCCGAATCACTAATACCATTTACAATCCAATATACTATGTTAAACATTGAAAAAAAAACCCTGAGAGAACCAAACCCCCAAAAATCAATGCCATTGCAAGCCTCCGATAGAAGATACCTTTAAAAGCATTTGCATGAGCTAGACAGATTTTGATAAAGACTTTATATATTACACATTGGATTTTGTGGGTGAATGATAGAAGGCCTCAGTTAAACTTTCAAAGGCAAACATAAATGACCAACTACTTTTCAATCATATTATTCAAAATTAAACACACACATACACACAAAATATAAAAAAATAGATTAAACAAAGAAAACATTATGGGATCAGATTAAAATTGAGGAGATGAAGAAGTAGAAATAAATAAGCCTTTAATATCCATCTTAAATTCGCTAAGCTGATTACATCAAATTGATTGAGAACATACTAACTGCTACATTATAACTAATGTCATCTCATGCACCTAAGAATAAATCAACAAATTAACTAAAATCCACACTAAATAGATATTGATAACTTACTTAACTACCCCAACTGTTGGATTACACCCATTCCCACGACATAAATGTTTCTAACTTCCTTAACCCCAATTGTTTGTTTAAACCTTCAGAGATCCTGATTTCTTGGCCACCCATCGTCTAATGGATGTGGAGTAGGCTTCTTACTGTAATAGCACCAAAAGGTCGGAAAACATATAAAAAAGAAAACGACCACGACAACAGCTATAAGAGCAATTTGCCAATCTTTGAAATACTTTGGTGGGTTCTTATAACTTGTTGGTCCTGCCCATGAAACCATATCTCCTGAAAACAAAGAACTTATATTTTAAGCAACCATAAATAAACAAGTAACCAAAAATAAAGTAATGAAAGACTTCTCTGAAGTATAGTCATGCTTTTACTAACCATAGTCCATTTTACTTAGGTCATTCAATATTGACTATAATTTTGAACTTGACCTTTTCTATTATTCCCTTCGTCCCTGATTAATTGAGCTAACTGAAGTTTGCACAATTCTTAAGTTAAAGGGAAGAGATAATTACTTTTTATTGTTTTTTCCAATTATATCATTTTAGATAGTATAACAGTAAAATTTCGAAACGACATATCTTTAAAATTATGACATATATATTTAAAAACTTTGTATCGTTGAAAATATATATGTCGTTTGGAATATGAATGTTTGGAAGACATTAGTTATACTAACAGATATATTGTATGTTTTCTTTATGGAGTAGGCTTCTTTCTGTTAGTATTTAAAACATATATGTTGGGTTTTTATAAAATTTCGAAACGACATATCTTTTTGTGTTGATCTAATCTTAGGTGCATGAATATGGATGTTTGGAAGACATTAGTTATAATGTATCTGTTAGTATGTTCTCAATCAATTCGATGTAATCAGTTTAGCGAATTTAAGATGGATATTAAAGGCTTATTTACTTCTTCTTCTCCATCTCTCAATTTTAATCAGATCCCATAATGTTTTCTTTGTTTATTTATTTTTTTGTTTTTTTTGTTGTGCGTGTGTTTAATTCTGAAATGATATGATTGAAAAATAGTTTTTTTTTCTTGATTCAAAAGAGTGATACATTATTGATACGCAAATCTTACAGAACTGTGATCCATTTCCATCCAGCTCATTATGTCTGGTGGAAATTGATCATAAAATTCAAACCCAATGTTTTTATCCCTAGCTTTTTTTGCTAGAGAATGAGCTACATTAATTATTTGCTAAACGATTAATAGATTTACATAACCACAAATTGAGTGCACATGCGTTGCACGTCGGTAAAGAATAGTATATATAGATTTATATATTAGAAACCCATTTCAAAGATTCATCTAATTATATATAATCTCTAATTTCATAAACCAAAAGAACAAGTTGATCACTTGCCCACTAACCTTGATAATAGAACTGGTAATTAACACCAAAAATGCAATAACCAAATGCACTCTCTACCACATTTGATGAACCACCATACTTTCTTCGTTTACTCATGATAGTTCTAGAAAGATCCTTGATATGAGCGTACCATATACTTGAGAAGGCACTCTTCGTTGGAAACCCGATAGAAAGGGCAGATCTAGTTTGAAAAATGCTTATAGTACTATTTGCAAGTATAAGTAGAAAACTATGTTGCTTCTGAGCAGATTCCTAAGAAGGTTTGGCAAAACCTTTGGAAATTTAGAGTCCCTCATAGAATTAAGCTCTTTGTATGCAAGTGTCTTAGAAAGATATTACGTACCAAGGATCTATTATCTAGGTCCATATATTTTTGCAATTGTACTGTAGAATCTCCTGATCATATATTTATAGAGTGTCCATATGCGAGAACTGTTTGGGTTAGTATGAATCTGAATGTAACTGATATTTTGCAACTGTTTACTACTTTTGACAGTTGGGTGGTGAGTTGGTTAATGCCTTCTCATAATGGTGCATCTCCAACTCCATATCATAATGAGGATATACTATGTAGATACATGTGCACGGTGTGGATCATATGTTCGGGGATCCTCCAATGATGACAGATGTTGCTAACATAGGGATCCTCCTTGATGCAAGAACTGAATCACACACAAATTAGGAACATTGTAATTTATCAAAATTATCTGTTTTTGCTACACTAAGTTTGATTAAAATGTTTCCATGCCTGCTCATGGATCTTCACACACTCAATATGTTACCAAGTGATGTTCTGCTGCATTCCTATAGAAAATATTGGCATTCGTTTATGCATTTCAATATTTAGACCTAGTGCTCTTTGCAATGTCTTGTACAAGATTGTGGCAAGATTTCTTGCAAATAGGATAAAACCATTTTTTGGATAGACTTATTTCTAAGTCTCAAAATGCTTTTGTCCCGGGTCGTCAGATTATGGATAATATCATTGTTGTCAAGGAACTACTTCATTCCATGCATAAATCTTCTGCTTCTAAGGGTTATTTCGCTTTGAAAGTAGACATGTCAAAGGCATATGATCGAGTGAATTGGAAATTCCTGGCATATATATTGACAATTATGGGAAATGTAGGACAATCTCATTCTCTTATTATGAAGTGTGTCACTACTGCTACATTTTCAATCAATTTGAATGGAGGATCACACAAGGCTTTTTCAAAAGAAAGGGGTATTCGTCAAGGCTTCCCATTATCTCCATCTCTCTTTATTATTTGTTATCAAGGCTTGTCAATGCTAATGCAGTTATATGAAGAGCAGGGGTTATATCGAGGGTATCGTCTCAATTTTTATGCTCCTTGTGTCAGTCACTTAATGTTCACTGATGATTTATCTTTCTTTGGGAAATATTCTAGCAATAACATTCAACAGTTGGAAAGAATCTTGCAGCTCTATGCCGAACTGTCAGGCCAGTTGATAAATTATAACAAGTCATCAATATTCTTCAGCAAGGGCACTGATGATTTTAGAAGATATGACATAATTCATGAGTTGGAGGTTAAGGAAATAGATGAGGATGACAAGTATTTGGGTATATACCCACCGGAATCTGACTACTATATTGAGTCTTTCAACTTCTTAATTGAGAAATTCAATACAAGATTGTCAGGATAGAGACTGCATTACTTGAACACAACGGGTAGGACTGTTTTGTCGAAATCAGTGTTATCTTCATTGCCCATCTATTTCATGGGTATATGTCTTTTACCTAAAGGGGTTCTCAGCGAAATAGACAAAATAATGAGGTGTTTTTGGAATGGTCATGCTGTAGACGAACTAAAACTTCACTGCATCAATTGGAATAAGGTTTGCTTTCCTAAACAAAGTGGGGGTCTAGGACTGAGAAACCTTGAGTTGGTTAATAAGTCTTTAGTATGGAAACTAGCGTGGAGATTTCTCGAAAATAAGGACTCTTTGTGGTCTAAAATACTCTCAGCCAAGTACCTGAAAGGAGAATCCTATTGGAGTGTCGATGCTAACATTAAGGGATCCTCTATTTGGAATAGTTTGATGGAAGTGAGACCTTTGTTGCATAACAGAATAGTCTGGCAGATTTCCAGTGGTACAAATATCCTTATCTGGAAAGAGTCGTGGGTTGGTAATCAGTTAGAGCATTTAATTCCGCAGCCGGAAATTACAGAACATTCAATCAGTTTCGGATCTTATAGCTCAAGATGGTAATAGTTGGAACATGCAATTACTGCAGAATATATTTCCTCCAAATTTAGTTGCGGATATCCAGAATATCTACATTAATGGTGAGAATGAAGAAGACAACTTAATTTGGACTCCTCATATGAATGGAAAGTTTACAGCAAAATCTTGCTACAAGATTCTCGCTCAAGATCTTCCTACTTCTTCGGCAATCCATGAATTTCCCTGGAGAAAATTTTGGTCATTTTCCTATATCACGCCTAAAATACTATATTTTGCATGGAAAGTGATTCATGATAGGCTGTCAGTCAAGGTGAATATAGGCAGGTTTAAAAGAAATATTGATGTAAGTTGTTCTACATGCAATCATGATGACGAGACAGTTCTTCATCTTTTTTTCAACTGTCCGTGGGCAAAAACGATCTTCAATAATGCTGCAATGCAGTTTAATCTGCAAGAAGATGTTGTTGATCCAAATATTATATTGAGGGAATGGATGGAAGAAGAAGATCATCATAAATTCACCATGGGATTATGTCTCCTCTGGAATCTTTGGAAATGTAGGAATGATATTGTGTTTTCTAATAAGTCTTTTTCGGTGGGAATTATTCTCAGAAAAGCAAGCTTAGATTTCCAGGAATGTATGTCAGTTGTTGATACCTCGGCTAACAATCAGAGTGCAAAATCAATTATTCAGCGGTGGACTCCCCCTCCAGGCTCTTATGTCAAAATCAATGTTGATGCAGCATTTGTTCCCAACAAAGGTGCAGCTGGTGCAGTCGCATACAACCATCTTGGCCAGTTTTTAGGGTGTGGTACACTAACATTTGATGTTTCTTCTTCTTTGATTGCTGAAACGAAAGCGCTTCTCCTAGGTGTTCACTTGGCGCAAAGAATGAATGTAAAGAAAGTAATATTTGAAGGAGATGCTGCAAATGTTACTAAAGCTATGGAGGCAGAGTCTGGTGACATTCCATGGAGCATTAGGTATCTAATCTTTAATATTAAGGACAAAGTTAATTGTTTTGAGGATGTAAAATGTACTTCTGTTCTTAAGCCTGTAAATGCAATAGCACATGACTTGTGTCAATATGCTATGCATGAGAATATCTCTGAAAGGTGGAACTCTGAATTCTATCCACCTTGTATCCCTCCAAACCTCAATTCAAATGAGGTAGTCAGTTAATATTATAAGTTTGAGGGCTCTGTTGAGCCTCGCGTACCTTCAAAAAAAAAAAAAAAAACCGAAGCCAACAATATGTAGTGTGCTAGTGCTTTGATGCGAAGAGAGCAATGACAAATTTTACGGTTTCAAAATGAAAAGGAAAAAAAAAAAAAAAAATTAGTCACACATTGTTAAAAAATTGCAGATGTCACTGTAATACAATGGTAAATTCGTTGAATGATGATACCGACGACCTAAATTCGAAACTCATCATCTTTTTGCCTAGATATATGGATTTATAGACAATGGACTTCTCTCACAAAAGAGGTTCAAACTTTAGTATAAACAAAAACTTGCCTGCTCCGACCATATTTCCGATTAGCCGGTTACATGTTGTTGGATAAAACCAAAAAGTTATTGAGCTTCCGGTTGTCGCGTCATCAGTCATGTAATGAATCTGCCCGTAAAATGGAGGCCGCACACTCCACCGGGTCCCGCTTAATTGATTGAACGTGTGGTCGTAGATGAACTGCTTAAGTCGGTAAAGGAAAAACCGGGTTCATAAACTTAGATACAACCATTTCTCCTGGTTCTCTCTGTAAGGGCAAAATATTTCGACTTTCATGGCTTCAGGTATTATTACCATCTTATCTAAATCAAACTACTGAATACATACAATAGATTACATCTGGGTTCAGATTCCGAATTTGATTTGGGTTCTCGAATTTTTTATCTCTTTTTATTATGCATATTCGTAGCTCTTTTCAATTGGGTCTACTCAGTTTCACCGATCATCATTCCCATTACCAAAACATTTGTTCCATTTATGCCCAATCAATTTCAATAAATATATTCGGGTTGAAATTGTATGGGGTTGTAAAAAGTTTGCACCTTTCTGAAATGAAATAATGTTATAAGATAATAATATGTTTAGTGTAATAGTGTTTCTGGTTCTGAAACAATGTATTGAGAACTTTTGTTTCTTTTTGACATTGGTTGTTTGCAGACTATGGCTTGTCAATACGAAGCAGTGATGTTCCGTCAGGGTTCCAGTTTACTCCAAGACCTTGGCTTGGTATGTCCTGAAGATGCTTTGCTGCACTGCACATAACTTATTCTCATTCTTTTTATGTTTTAGTTCTTAATGTTGTTTTATATCATTGAAGGTCATTACTACTTGAACAAGTATAGATCACAGAGCTACAATATTCAAGTTTTTATTGTTTGTATTTTCTGAAGTTTTGGTTTATGTTTCAGATCTCTATGGGGTTAGTATCAAGCCCTTCATTCATTTTGGGAGTGTGGCCAGTAAACCTTTTAGTGACCCAGCTCTCATACATCGTAGTTTACCCGATGAACTGCTACATGAGGTGGGGTTTCTGAAACTGTTATGGGCATTTTTCTCTTCGTTTATTACGTTTCCATTCTTGCATGGTAGTTCGCTTAGTGTTAGTTATAATTTGGTACTGTTTTAGAATCATTTTATTTTATATAATCAAGTCATTTTACTTGGATTACCACATGTTCTGTGTTTCATAATTCACAGTTGACCTCTGAAGATGCTGTGACTTATCATCATCATTTGTAGCAACTGTCCATATCTGAGTGTATGTTGTGAATTTTGATAAACAGGTCTTTGCAAGAATGACACCGTACAGCTTAGGCAGGGCAGCATGTGTCTGCCGTAAATGGAGATATACAATTCGAAATCCTGTATTCTGGCGAAGTGCATGCTTAAAGGCGTGGCAGGTGCTATTTTTTTTCCGCATATCCTTCTTCTGGTGTTATATGATTCCGTTAAGCTTGGAAGTAACGGATCTCTCTTTTTCTAGATAATTGGAGCTGTAGAAAATCATAGGATTTTTCAGTCTACTTATCAGGGGTCATGGAGAAAAATGTGGCTCTTACGACCTAGAATTCGTACTGATGGTAAGAAAAGGACTTTTATTTTTAATTTTCACCTAAACAGCTTTGCACTCTTTGGGCTTATTTTTGGATATGCCGTCTAGATTTTCACTTGGAAGTTTACGTTTTTCCTGAACTTGTCATCTCTACATTTAATGGTTTAGTAGTTTATACCAATGATTCTGCGGTTGGCAGTCTAGTGCTAGGCTATCCCATTCTCATGTTTGTTTATTTTCTCTATATATACCTTTTGTGAGGGCTTCAGCCAAGGGAATTCTCTCTTGTGTTGGTTTAGTGGCTTTTATGTTTTTTATGTAAATTCTCCATTTCCTAGTTCTGAAGTTGTCTTTGTTTCCTTTAAGATTATTTTTCCAAGTTCTTAACAGTTAACATTGTCCTACACAACTTCTGCACACATTTGACGTTCTATCACTTTGTTGCGTGTCTAAAGAATCTAAAGATCATATGTATTTATAAAACAAAAATGATGTCGGGAAAGGGATTTTTCGTTCCACAAAGAGAAATTGAAGTAAGAAGTCAAAATAAATTCGACGCCAATTTTGAATGATGAATCAAATGTTATTATAACAGAAACCCAGGGAATATTAGGCATATTTGGAATGTAAGAGCTAGGACCTAGTTTTAACTGACTCAAGAATCAAGGCAGGCTCAGCATGGGCCTGCTTGATTTGGATAGTTGCTTTTTGTTGGACGTTTGGTTTAGACTCATCTTGCTATGATTTGTCTTATGAGTAAGTGTAAAATTCTTAACTCGGTACACACGAAAAAATTGATTTCTCCTAGTTGGATAAGTAAATTTCCAGATGATTAGAAAAAATGAGACTGGGTTCATCTCTTTAAGAAAGCTAACATCAGTTTGGTCTTACAAAACGTTAGTTGAAATTAAAGACTGCAGAAAGAGCCTTCTGAAACTACCAAATACACGGAGAAAGGAATCTACTTATCGTGGTCTGTTTTTTGAGCTTTTCCAGACCAGTCGTTAGTAGTGCTGATTTATTAGATAGTAACTATGACCTCACATGAATGTTTTTCTCTTCAAATGAGTGGATTCCAGTATGGAAAATGGTATAGGATGGAAGCCCATTCTCAATATAATATGTATGCAGGGCAAATTGCTAAACACTGTTTTGAGAATATTATTAAAAACAGATACCCATCTTCACTAACCAGCTTAAATATATCATGTTTTATACTGCAGGCCCTTATTATGCATACACCATTATTCTTTTATTGATATATGCTTCTATGTTATTATTAATTTATCAGGTCTGTATGTCAGTAGAAACACCTACGTTCGTTGTGGAACTCCAGAATGGAAGACGTCAAATCCAGTTCATCTGGTATGCTTCACTTTTCTTTCTTTTTTAATCTCATAACTCCAGTAGTTCCTTTTGCGTGCATCCTAGGTTGTAATGTGAATATGAGAGACCTTAAAAAATTAGAATAATGACCTGAACTCGTGTTCGGTTCTTTGGTGTTACCACGCAATTGGTATTCCCAAAGTCCTGTGACCTGGGTCTGTTAATATGCACAATATTTTCGGAATGGATACTTCAGTTGTTTAGTTTACTGAATAGATATTTGCATTGAATATAATACCAGGACTTCCGGAGAAGTTTTTCAAATACGCCGTAAGGGAGTCCCGTCGGTAGATTTTAGAAACTTAATTATGACATCACAAAGGCCCGCGGTCGTCACTGCTGTATTTCTCATAACTTAATTGTAAATGTTATAGAATGGTCTGTAATACTAGAAGTTTGAATTTGTAACTTTTAATCCTCTGTTTACGTGGTTTTCTAATTTTGTCATCATAGTTGGTTTTCTGCCCAGGTTTGCCCGATAATGGTTTAAGTTACAGTCTCCACCTTTTTTATTAGCCTTACAAACTTAAGAAAGTGGTTTACAACAATTACTGGCTTGATTTTAGTATTGACTAGACATGACTGGAAAAAATTAGCCAGTTATATAACAACTAGAAGTCATCAATCAACACATTTTCTCGTCCATTTCAATCTCTCTATTTCTGGATTTCTGCTTTATTCTTGCATCAAGTCTGCATGCTGCACAAAGTCTGAGATCGATCTCATAATCTAAATAATGAGTCATATTTCAATCGATAACACCTTTTCTTATTAAACTTGCAGTTTGGTGCACACATCCTGTATCTTGAAAATATAATTATAAATTTGTAACCGTTTATATTTTTTACACTTTCTAAGGGTCTTAATCTTTGGGGGAAAAGTATTAAACTAGTGTCTTTTGGATTATTAGAAAGCAGTTGTTAACTTGTTCAAATTGCATATTTGTCTTTTGTAGGTCTGCTATTTCCGTTACATTAGATTTTTCCACAGCGGAAGATTTCTCTACAAGGTGCTTTTTCTAAAAGACTTTTGAGTAGTTAAGAATGTTTTAGGGAATGATTTTCCATATGTCCTCATCTTTTGCTCTATTCGAATTTGTAGAACTCTTCTCTAAAAGTAAAAGATGTGGTGAAATGCATGAACTTCCGTGCACTTAAAGCTGATTCTGTATTTGGTGGCCGCTACACTCTGTCGGACGATAAGGTTTGATTTTCCCTCTTCGTTTCTGTATTAGTTGCTGCTCGTCTTTCATTTTAAAGGCTCCCGCTCCCCTAATTTATTTCATTGCTCATAATGAACATTTCCTTCCTCTAAATTCTTCCTGTAATTATTGCTCCTGATCGTCATATTGTGTATTCCCACTTGCTCTATGCAACCTTTCCAGGTTGAGGTTGCAATTATGTATCCAGGAACACGTCCTACTGTGTTGAGGATCCGCTTGAGGTCATCCCGAACTTCTTAAATATTGCTCACTTCAAGTTTCTTAAACTATACAAGATCATTTGAAATTCACATATTGTATTATTATCTGGTTGGGGATTCCTTCAGGCTGAGAGGAACAACCGTGGGTGCAAACAATCGGATGGATTTACTCTCCCTTGTTACAAGCGGTGTGAATGATAATGAGCTTAATGGAAATGAAGATAATATTCTCGGGGTTGTTGGAGGATGGCAAGAGGATGAGACACATGACCCTGACGTTCCTGCAGTCTCTCACAGAAGGGGAATGACTCCTTTTGTCTTTGTCCCTTTTGAGGAGGTACTCTGCTCTCTCTTTTTCTCTCGTTCGCCTTTTCCTTCCCGTTTCAAACTCCATGGATTTTGATTTCTCGAGTTTCCCAGTACTCTAGTTGCTCTTAGTTTTGACATGAATTTGAAACTAATCTAAGCGAAACATCATTGAATGTTTTTGCATGAGAGGTTAATATGCTCTGTGTGTAATAGAAAGCTAAGAAACCATATTCATAGTTATACTTGTGGGTGAAGAACCAGTTGGAAGTGTATACCCTGTAACACATTCAAGCTCAGTCAGAGGATAGGAGTAGTTACAGGACGGATTACAATTCCTGAAATTTCACTTCGTTTATGGTGATGACTGGGATCTGGCAGAATTTGCTTGGTTCATTAATTATAATAACCACACGTCATATTTCGTTATAAACTCCTGTTACGATAGGCTGCATGTTGTTTGGGATCTAAAAGGGGAGTTTCTTCATACCAGGATACATCTAAAAACCTTATTTATGTACTCGGCATCTTAACCCATTTTAGGATTGCAGACTTTTAAGTTTTAAAGCGGCTCGGTTCGCAAATGACCTAAGTGATACTTCTCTTGATGAGAGTCTTGTACCCTTTTCTATGCAAACAATTGGCGGGGTCCAGGGTCCTGGCGAAGAAAGAAACTGTGCAATCTGAAACATTAAGACAAGGCAATACAATACAATCTAATCTTATATTTATTGTTCATATTTCAAAACATTGCCACCAATCATTCTCAAATTTGTGTTTGTAGGTGGAAACTACAGATCTTAACCTCCCTGTAGAGATGATGGACTATTTTGTAACTGGCTGACACTTGAATCTTGGAGGCATCTTCGACTTGTATATATGTATCGAAATGATCTTTGGTTCAAGCCTTGTGTTGTACTATTTATGTTATGATGTACCATGTATCCTGTAGATGTTGTGTATTTCAAAGGTTGTACTGGTGATTTGTTAGCTTTCTGGTTTATGACTTGGTGCAGAAGGATACCATCAAGGTTTTTCTGTCTTTCATTAATTTGTACATATAGCAAACTTTAGGCTCAAATAAACTGTGAGATGTAATTTCAACTTTCAATAGACTGCGTTTCTTTTGCACACCACAATTTTGACTTTCTGCTTGTGTTTGCTTTAGGTAGTTTATGAAGAATGCTATGAGATCCTGGTGTCAGTATTTCTTATGAAGATTCATTTCATTAATTCAATAAAAGTTGTTACCAAGAAAACACAAATGACGAGACACAACGTATATAATAGACACAACCGAATATACAACAAATTACAGACTTTTCTGATTCTTCATAGTTGTGGTGGCAGTTCCTAAGCACTTTAGACAAATCCGTTGTGCTCTAGCTATTCTCTGATGGAACTTTGGCAGTTGTCTCTTTAGCAATAAGATACAACAGTTTGAACACAAGCTATATAAGCCAGTTGTCTCTTTAGCAATAAGATACAACAGTTTGAACACAAGCTATATAAGCCACAAATTTGATCAAGCCACAACGCCACGTATAATTTGCCATAGAGACTATACTCCCAAAGCTTTATACATTAGTTTGAACGCTCTAAAGATACATTTTATTTCTGGATAACGGAAGGAAGAAAAACAGAAACATTCTATTCCGTAATTACATGTAGCGGATTTGTGTTACATATTCTGAAGAAATATTACCAATTGATGACTACATCAAGTTCTGGTAAAAATTACTTTGATTGACATTAATTATGTGAATTGAAGATAATTCACATGTGAGACTTGGGCTCCCCTGTATATACAAGCGAGCTCCATTGTGGGTTGCGTCGAAGAAAGGTATCCTGCAGTTGATAGCTTTTTAGTTGACAGTCCTAAAAACAATTTAACAGCAAATAACAAGTTTCTCAATTGACAACCCGCAACACAATAAATGGCCCCAGCGAACGCTCGATGAAGGCACCTACAGCCACTAACCAGCACTTTGAGCCAATGCAAAAACGCACCTTGAGGTGTACATTAACTAAGCAAAGGAGCACTAAGATATGCTACACTAGAAACAACTTGATAGATTTACTCTGTAAACCATTTTTGTTAAAATTCAAATCGTAGTTATACTCTTCAATATACTCTAACATATGCCAAAAACACTATTAAGTTGTTTGCATTAACTAAGCAACATTCTTCGCATTCAGATTCGAAGGAGCGCTAAGATATCCTACACTAGAAACAACTTGACAGATTGTAAATTTATACTCTCAATATACATCAGTCACTGGACACTACCAGGAAAGATAACCAATTTTAGATAGGAACTTCGCTTGCTGTGAACAACAATACTACACAAAATTCAAGTGACTTTTAAAGAGGGATCTTGTTCTAGGTCGATTAGCAATACCAAAAGTTTATGTTTTAACAGCCATGATTCCATGGAACATTAGATCATTCCATTTAGCAAGCTAACACGTCAACCTCATCTACTTTTCTGTCATCTAACATGCATAGGATTCCTGTATCTACTACCCTTCTGGGATCCACTACTTGAAACATTGGTGAGCCTAATTCATCATTTGAATCTCCAATATGAATCCAATAAAATGGTAGCAAACATCCGCAACAAGTCTGGATTGTTTCTAGGGCAGATTAGGGCAGCAGGTATCAATACTTTATTGATAAACTCACTTAGCAAGTAGCAAAATTGCATCTAAATTGTAAGCAAAGCACAAAGATGGTCTCGATTACAGATACAGAAGTTTGAAAATTGGACACATTCAATAGGTCAAAATCTTAATTATCCAAGAAACAACTACAAATGAATAAAAATGACCGAAATCAATTTCATTATAGTTCCTTACTTAGATCCTAAATTCAGTTGAATAATAGAGAGAGATACTTACAGAGACGTAAGAGCAAGTAGGGATGACAGAGAGGGAATGGTTTTGGGCATGATTAAGAGCAGAAACACAGAGAATCGAAGCAAGACCTTGACCTCTCTTGCTAGAAGGAACAAAAGTGTGAACAATATCCATTACTTTCCCACCATTTCTTAGCTCATATTCAAGATATGCTTTCTTGTCTTCCGTTTCAAACTTTTGTTCTTTCTCGTTCAATACGATCTTTGGAGCTTCACTTGCTGCTGCTACTTCTCGCGACATCTCTTTGCTTAAACAATCTAGTTCAGTCAAAATATGCTTCGCAGTTGCTATTTATTATCCTGGTGATCTCTCTATAGTATACACTCCTAGCTAACACCAGCACCTAGTACACACGTATGCCCAGGGAATCGTCTTACAGCTATGTGGAAATCAGGTTTTGGTTTCTTTGACAAATTTGTATGTCGAAATTGTAACCGCAAATTCAAGAGTTCCCTAAGTTTTTGAAAATTGGACAACACCTTCACAGATTTCTATATCACCACATCAATTATTTACCCTCGAGCTAGATAGAGACAGATCAAGTAATCAATTGCGGAGTGCGATTGGGATCATTTTGGACTTCTTATTACTGGGTATGAAAGAAAATAATTCAGTCAAGTCATGCAAAACAATAGTTATACAGCCCAAAAGGATAAATCATTTGTACTAGACAGAAGAATTTGTTTAAAGGACTAAAGGAGACAGCTCCCATAAACATATACAAATAAGTCTTAATTGAATCAAAAGCAGATGATAATAATATCATAGCACGGTATAGGCTTCAATTCAAGTCACTGATTCTATTGGAAAACTATAACACAGAATCCCAAGCTCTCACTTCGCCATCTTCTAATCTGCTCGAGATTGACCAGCTCGCGATGAGAGAATAATACCAACAATGAGACCATACAGGGCAAGTGCTTCAGCAAAGATCAGAATCAAAATCATACCCACAAAGAGCTTTGGCTGTTGTGCATTGGCCCTGCAAACAACAATAACCAATTACCAAATGTTCAAAAGAACCAGAACAAAAAAGGAAGGAACTTTTTTTAATGCCTTCAATTAAGCAGATCATTTTCTAGATCCAGATCCACACTCAAACTGTTGGAAGCAAAGGTTTTATGGGAGACAAAATTGAAAACATGGTCTACGTCTTTTGGTTGTAACTAACAGGACATACAACTCTGGATTATAGATATCTAATTATTCAGTAAGATCCAAAAGTAAGAAAACCTCACATGACAAGTACGAAAACCTAGAAACATATCCAAAGTAATAGAAGATGAAAATCATGCTCAAGTAGTTCACCATATTCTTTGCAAGTAATAAAGCACTGCCTTTTCTAAAAGAAGTACAGAACACGCAAAATGATCATTTCACAAATGCGATTTTGATGAGAAGAACGCCATAATCTACTTAACTGAACCAATACGAAGTCAGACATTGTAACCCATAAGCAAAATCACCCAAAATCATATCCAACAACATTCCTATTCATTCAGTTGTTTTATGAGCAGTTCAACTCCGTGTTTCTCGAGAGTACATTATCTTCAACATTGCACATTAAAGCTTTAATGAGAATTTTGCCCACAGCTTAGCAATGCAAAACTTAGGATTGTGAAAAAGTTGATAGAAACAAAATACTTTCAGTTGTATGGTAATACGATTAGTACTACGCTACATAAGAATATATCTTGTAGTATCAGAAAACACATAGTAGGAAAAAATTTATTCAATGAGCATGAAAAAATAAACTAGAATACTAGATAGTTAAATGGTGATCCAAAACGTAAAAAAATTCTTCGACGAACTTAAATCAAGGTTAAACAAGAACAAATCTAGATGTAAATTCTCTCTGCCTTCAACATTACCAGAACATTCCAATTGGAAGTTTAAACATAAAATTTACCATCAAACAGGCTACTCATTTATATTCTGAAAAAAATCCTTTTTTGTAACACTGTTTTCAAACCACACCAGAGAAGATAACTTGCATATTGAATAATAAAAACCATGTGAGATATAAAAATCCTAGATCGAACACATGATAATAAATCTCAAAGGTTTTAGTCCCACCCTTCTTTCTGATGAAGAACAAACTAATTTATTTAACTTGTTCAGATGGACATAGTCAAATTACTTCTACGCTCACAAAAACAAACATTCGCATTATTCAGAAGATCCATTATCTAGACTGATGAATGTCCTAACAATCACAGAAGATATAAGACAACTAATTATGTAAATTGCACCATATCCTAAGCAAAATTGATCAAAATCTGAACTCAAAAACTCAAGGACTCTTCAGATCATAAGAAGATGGAAGTGAATAATTACCTGACACCAGCATCACCAACAATTCCAATAGCCATACCAGCAGAAAGACCAGCAAGACCACAAGCAAGACCAGATGATAAATGAGCATATCCATCAAACAGATAGTACGATTTAGCCTTAGGATTGATACCAGTACTGATAATAACAGCGATAATCAAACCGTAAATTCCCAACACTCCAGCCATAACAACTGGAACAATTGATTTCATAACAAGTTCAGGTCTCATGACACCCATAGATGCAACTCCTACACCACTCTTTGCTGTTCCATATGCAGCTCCCATACCTACAATCAACAACAACAACAAGATCCATCAAATTACAATAATGAAATCTAGACAGAGAGGAAGTTGAAAAAGAAAGAAAAAGAGAGAGATCTACATGAGAAGACGAGAGCAGCAGCGGCTCCAAGGAAGCCGAAGAAGGGAGCGGTTTCATCTCCAGAGAAAGCTGTAGACATTTTCGAAGAGAGATCTGAGAACGAAGGAAAAACCTAATTTCAGTTCTCTCTATCTCTCTGTGTGTGTGAAGGAAGGGAGAAGAGTAAGGAAGAAGATCAGGACTGATAATAATAATATCGGTGATTGGGACTCCATTATGATGCAGTAAGTTACGAAACTGACCTTCGGTTTACGTGTAATTACCGAAGTATGATCCAGGAAGGTCACTTTTGCCCTAGAAGGTCACTGTTACCATCTGGGCAGATTTGTTGTGTGTATTTCAGGTGATCCAAATTTGTACACGTGTAGCGGTAACCAATTGTTTTTAATTAAATCACCACGATTTTAAGATGCAGACGAACTGTAATTACGAATTAGGTGATATCAGTATCGAACAATTTTATGTTTTATTAATAGTAGAGTGCATATGAACTATGAATAGTGGATATTAAAGATATAGATGAATTTTAATTACGAATAGTAGATATCAACATCGAACGATTTTATTAATGGTAGATTGCAGATGAACTATGAATAATGGATATCAACGTCCAGCGGTTGGCTTTATTAATATCTGAAGTGAGTTTTCAACGTGTAACCACTTTGGGGTTCTAATTAGGAAGAATCTACCTTTGGGGATGATTTATTATTGACACGCCTAAAATTGAAAATTCTCAAGAATTGCGCATACTTAGTGAAGAAGTTTTGTAGATGCAGGGCAAGTTCAATGTCTCCTCTAGAGTCTAGGATCCAAAATTAGATTGTGGAGCGCACATAAGCTGGATTTGCCAAAATGGAAATAAAAGTGGGTGAATTGATAAACGCCAGGTAAAAACACCAACCACAAATATCACGCACAAAGTCATTTGACACTCTTAAAAACAGTTACCGACGTAAAAACCCAAGGCAAGAGAACCTTAGTGTCCTATGATAGACAATATATAGAAGTTCCTCGTAGTCCAAAAGAGAAGAACAGTTCATGCCGGTTTCCACACAGCGAGCAATTCATGAAATAACTCCACCATCAATTCCCTGTCCGCATTCCTGAAGAAAGTATCGATTTCATCTTTCACATCATATATTTTTCCGAAATCAAATAAGTACATTAAACACCCTTTCTTGAGCTTGTCAAGTTGATACAGCCAGGCCTCTTGAAGCCTCTCAAGGACATTTCCTGAATTAATATCCTCCAAAAGACTTTCCTCACAGGCATCTTTAAGGTCCATAATGTCGTACTTGTTTGCAGCTCCAAGTAGTGCCAATCGGTGCGTCCAAAACTCATCTTGTTTTATGGTCCCGTACAAGTAATTGAGTAAGGCCATACAAGAGTCCACAGATATGTCCTCTATATCAACCATGGAAGACTCTTTCTCTTTCAGATCATGTAAAAACATACTCTGAAATACTGGAGACGATGCAGATAAAATTGCCTTGTGTGCTCTTAGTGTGCCATCCGACGTGTTAATAGTGACATCAGTGAGGATCTCCTCATTGAGCATTCGGGAGAGACAGCGGAGTGTGCGCTGTGTTGCAAGAGATTGCATTGCTCCATCACCGGGCCATATTGAAATGGGATTACCACCCTGAAATTTGAAGAAAGTTTGGGACAGTTTAAACAAGGGAGATTCATATGACTATTCAGTATAGTGTCAGAAGCTCACATTAAGTTGACAGATTTTCAGGTCCAGAAATTCAACATCAATGACTATACGGCCCACAAAGGTAGAATCAACCGGCCAAACAAAGTCTTCACTGGTGCGGAGCAGTCTCTCGTGAACTGAAACAGTAATCAGTTAGTGGAAACTAAAACCTGAACATTGAAACTTATAACATATATCCAGAATAATCAGATAATCATAATTGTAAAAAGAAATAACTGTTTTATATTCGCCATCAACAATTAAAATTAAGTCCAACAACTTGGTCCAAAGAAGTTTCTTAGACAATTCATCTATAGACCACGGGGCATTAGTTCTCTATGGATTATGGAAACCTGCAAGGGTTAAGGGAACGAAGTTGAATGAGGAAAAAAAAATTTCCCCACAAGTAGCTGCATGTATAGATTGGGTCATTCAGAATGCATGTAGATGCCACCAGAAATAAATATCCATCATACTACAGACTACTGCAGGGTTGAATTTGCCTTCAACAAGTTCAAGAGAATCTTGTGGTCCAGTTTCTAGTTTCAGGAAATATACGGGATAAAAAGATCTAATTTAGAGCTAACAACTTTAATTCCTTAAAAATATTAAAATCCAGGAATATCAAACGTCCCACTATCCCTAACCGCAATGTAACAAATAGTAATACTAGAACAATGGCCATCTTTCGTATCAGCATAAAAAATACTCCGTAGTATTTTCTATTCTCTCTACATGTATAAGCTTTCAAAGAAATAGGTTATTCAAGATGATGTTGGAGAAGAGTGCCCTGACAGATCAACAGTTAAGAAGTCGTCGGAAATAAACCTCATGCAAGTCGTTGAGGGGGAGTATTAGGGGAGAATGAGTCCACCCTCATATTTGAGCTTGTGAGGATTCAGGTGCTCAAGTATAAGAGCAGCCGATCCAGAAGAGGCCAACAAATCAAATCCTAGCTCTAGCTATTGTACAGCCATAATTCTAAATGTTAGAGCTTGTAGGGAGTGTTGTGCATATTATATGGAGATAAATCGTAATTCCAAGCACCGCGCCTCATCTCTAGAACACGGTTATTGCTTTACCTACTAAATGCATGATAGAGTGCTTCTTCTGTAGGCGTCATTCTCTACCCTAAGCCACGGATCTTTGTGCCTTTGTGGTATGTACGCCTATCCTTGCCTAAAATAAGGAAAGTAAACAAGCTTCTGACTGTTCAAATATATTTCTCAACCTTAGAAAATTTACTTGGTTTTATAACAAAAAATATGACCAGAACGCTATGGGCAACGTTACTTGGCATGAAATCGCCCACCGTGGGGCTCGAACCCACGACCACAAGGTTAAGAGCCTTGCGCTCTACCAACTGAGCTAGACGGGCAGGTGTTCATAGTTATTACTAATATTTAGGAACCACAGCCAAAGGTAGATTACAACGTTATCAAAGCCGAGGAATGTGAGAGAGAGAGAGAGAGAGAGTCAACCGAGTATGAAACAAAGGCTTGAGGAAGAATAGGTACAGAATCAAAATTATACACTGAACATGCCAGTTGAAGAAACCGGATATAGAAGAAACCCAATATGGGATTATATATAACATAACTAAAAAATTACACCAGTTGAAGCACCCACGTGGAGCTGTTTCTCTCAGGGTCGCCCTCGACCTTCCAAGTAGATCAAATAAGCATTCAGCTCGCTGATTATCTAAGTCGATCAAATAAGCTACTACTAGGCAGCGTTTACACCACAAGCTAACTTTGCTGATGCAAGGATCTCTAGCGGTATGGCAATTTATCTTTTCACTCACCCAAGAAATTGTTGTATCTTATTTCTTCAGGAGTAACCTATGTATCTTAATTTTTACTATTTGTCTACATTCTGTTTGTCTGGAAGCAGTATATTACACCCAACAGGCATAAGCCAAATTTTAGACGAAAACATAGAAGGCTAACAAACCAGATTCTTATGTTTTGATCAAAACTACCAACTTAGCTACCATGCCATTTCGGATGTTAAGCCACTATATTCAGTTTGGATTATTTATTATAAGAAAAATGCTCACTATTCTCAACCTACATAGAATTAAATACATATCATGTGCACCATGTATCAATTTATCAATAAATCCACATGAATCAGATCAACCCGCAGTATCCAAATTAACACAAACTACCGTAAAGTTAATCAGACGGTCAAAACTAGAAAAACTTACTTGGAGAAATGTAAGGTCGCTTATTAGGACCAGAACTTGAGACTCGTAGGACGAATCTAGCAATAGGAGGCTGTTCTTTAGAGTTTCGAGACGGTTCAGGAAATAGACGAACATATAGATACCGATTCTTCTCAATTGACATGTGCCTGAGTTTGATCATAACGATAGAGAAAACCCTAAGTCAACATCATCATCATGACAATCTAAACGAGAAAACTGAATCAAGACAATCAAATACTACTTAATAGAATGAAATTGATTAGAGAATCAAGATGAAGAAGAAATGGATTATACCAGTTCCAAATTCCAAGTTTGAAAGATTCGGATCGTCTGTAAGAACAAGGACCAAAGCTCTCGATTCTCCATTGAGCTAACCTAGAAATTATCTCTACCTTTGAATCACTACTGCTACTACTCATCTCTCCCCTTCCCTCCTGCAAGCAGGAACTAGTATTTGGCTTTGATTAGCTCTACTGTCTGTCTGTAAAGAAACTGAGGGGGTAGAGAAACAGAGAGGAGGGGTTTGGTGAGACGTCAGTGGAGTGGAAAGTGTCAACAGTGAGTGGAGTGGTGGACTAACTTCTACTCAACTCTATTATTGGAACTAATCTTCGAATTAAACATGAAATGACTATACTAATCGATGTTTTTTATCCGGAAAATACCCTTGAACCGAGAGACACGACGAGTACGAGAGAATTTAAGTTTGTTAGAGCTTCTCCAATGGATTGTGTGTGAGGAAAAGAGTCTTTATCCACGTAGAATCCATGTTTATTTTTGCAAAAATAATTCTCCAACCCTAACCTCTAAAATTAATATTAGTATGACATGCCTTAATTTTGGGAATACATCCTCTAAGTGAACCTCTAGATGTAGAGGTTCACTTAGAGGATGTATTCCCATCCACGTCAGCTTTTATTAACTAAAATAAATCTAATTGATTAAATATAAGAGAAAATATATTTTTTTTGTTAATAAAATCTACAAATTAAATTGGAAATTATATTACAACAAGGGAAAGATAAATATGGGTTGGAGAATGATTCTTTTTTAATCCTTATATTTAGGAAAACTAGTTATAGAGGATGTCTTCCCGTAGTGCCACATAGGAAATTTACACGGCCACCATTGGAGAAGCTCTTAGGAACAAATGGTAGTTTTTTTTCCTAGTTTATTTGGGGGCGAGCCCAAATTTAATAGGGCGAAGGCTAATCCAAAATAGGGTTACAATGAAGTAATCTCAAAAACCCCTTATACACCATAATTAGGATTAGAGATTGTAATTGGGATTAGCAAATAAATTATTGATTATCAAAAATATTAGATTGTTAATTAGAAAATCAACCTAAGACTAGATAGTTAGCCATTATCACCACCACCACCTCCATTATAACCACCACCGTCTCCATTTCCACCACCACCGCCGCCTCCAATTCCACCCCCACCACCGCCACCATTTGTGTATGTGTTTTCGAAAATGTTCAAACATGATCCTCAAAGCTCAAAACAGTTATGGGAAGGCTCACTTCAATGTTAAATTCGTCGAAAATCAACTCAACCCAATTGCTTCGTACCCAGAATCGTCACAAAATGACATACAATTATGACGATTCATGCGAACTCGTCAAGATAATAAGATGGTCTATGACGACACTGCGTGTAGAGATGAACAATCGTCAAGGTTTTTACAGTGCCATGACGATTTAAGAAGTGGATCCAAAATGCCCGAAAATACTGCTTGCTAAATCGTCACACTAAGTAATAAAATCATGACGATTTAGCTTTGAGAAGAATCACCCCTCTGCCAAGAAAACAAGTTAACTCGTCACACTATGTGATAAAATCCTGACGATTTGTCTTTGGGAAAAATCACTCCTCTCCAAAAAAAACAAGTTAAATCGTCATACTATGTTATAAAATCTTGACGAGTTGGCTTTGAGAAAAATCACCCTTCTGCCGAAAACAAGGTGAATCGTAATGGATTTTGCTTAACTTACATGACGACTAAGTGTTATTATGCTCAAATCGTCGTGGTTTACATCATGACCATGACGAGTTTAGGTGTATTAACAGCTGTTTGGAAACAGGTTGTCGGAATCGTCGTGGTTTGAACCATGACGAATTTCTGATTTTTTCTTTAAGTTTCCAAACAATTTAGACATGTAAACTAACACATATGAATCAAACAAAGTACGATTTACCATTGTCAGCAACGAACCGTTAAAACAAAAAAAAAACATTGTCAACCTAGGAAACGAAAAATGTATCAAACACCAAACCGACATAATATTCTTTCACCTACTAAAACCAAAGTGCGAAATGAAAAAACTAAACCATATCATTGTTGCCCCCATCGGCTTCACCTTCACCTTCACCACGGCCACGGCCACGCCCACGACCACGACCACGACCTCGTCTAGAAGTTTCTCCTGTCTCTTGAGTCTCTTGAGTGTCACTGGTTTCAATATGACGACTCTTCGTGTTGCGTCGTAATTCCTCGAACATGTGCTCCGCCTCAGGCATATTGATGTGCCTAATGTGTTGATTATGTTGGTTCAGTTCAGCTTCGGTCAACCCCTTTCCTTTATCCGATCTCAAACACAACCAGTTGAGGACATCTTTCAACCGCTCCTTCTATTATCATAAAAAAAACATGAGTTAGATGTTTGAGTAATCTAAGTGTGAATCTTAAACAACTCAATTGCAAAATATATACTTACGCATAACTTGTACAACGAAGAGCCATCATGGACGGTATTACGCCCACGTCCACCATGGCCACGAGGGAGTCTGACTTCCCCTTCCCCACGTATCACTTTGGCATGCGTGAATGCAAGGTACCAATGCACGTATTCTTTTGTGCTCTCGTGTCCAAGCACCACCGGATCCCATAAAAGATATCCGTCTATCAAATTATCCATCCATGCATTCCAATGTTTGTAAGAGGGCTCTGGTTTGTAATTTACGACGATACGTCCAATGTCAGCACCTGATTTATCACGATCCACTTTGAATGCCCCATCACCTTTTTTGTCAAGTGGACGATCTTGAATATACCCGACTTGCCTCATTATTCGGCTCGGGTCGTACATTGTATGCCCAAGGGGGTGCTACAAAGGACCATTGTACATACAAATTGGTGCCATTTTTCCCTCCTTCCTATGGTCCATTTTTTCCTCCTTCCTATGGTGCCATTTTTCCCTCCTTCCGATGGTCCATGTAGGGGTCAAAAACTACCTCATGTGCCTCCATGCTGTCTAATCTTTGGCGAACGAAAAGGTACCAATTCTTCTTTCCCTTCAGCTGATCCCCCGTGAACATGTACCTCTGGCCTCTTGGTTGATCTGGTTGCCATTGGCCTTTCTTTGCCAGATCAATCCATTTATCATTTGCTGCCATTAGTTTCGGAAAGTGTTCATAAATCCACACCTGTGAAGAGCATCAACTACACATAAACAACATGCCATATATATGTACGAACTTAAACCACCAAAAAACCATATATTACCTGCAGCAGAGACGTGTTGCAATTGAATTGAGCAGTTTTATGCTTGGATACCTTTCTCAGCGCCGTGTTCACATGTGACACTATGGTTGTTCCCCACGAGTACTGGTTCACCTCATCCAAGGGATGTAGTAGCTGGAGATAGTTGGCGTTCACCCTGTTACTGGCAGACGAAGGGAATACACAAATAGCGAGGACATATAAGAGATAAGCTGCAGCAGCAGCCCTTACTTCATGATCTTCCAGTCCAGCATCCTCTTCTTTTTTCTTGGTCCCAGAATACTCATCTCTCAACCTTACCAGATTGAACTCCCTCTTCGGCTTGCCATACTTGTCAAGCATAATGAGTTCGCCTCGTCCTCACCCCACCCAAACAACTCTTCGCACAATTCACGAAGTCTCTGAAAAGTGAGTTGCTTTACATAGCCTTCACTGGTTGACTTGCCATCAATTTTGACCTTGACAGTATGATGAGCATCTTCAGGAGTGAGCCCCATCTCCCCGAACCCAAAGTGCATGGTGTCTGTCTCCGCATAATACCTCTCACAAAATGCTGATACCGTCTCGCTGTCATAGGCGATAACAGAGTTATCCACGATTGGCCTCAGACCGGAGTTGTCAACAATCTCTATGAACCTTTCACATTCACCTTCAAGCGGCCAGTTGGCCATATTGCGATACGCCGTTTGGTGCCTCAATATTCTAGTGGCATTCGAATGAACCTACGAGATAAAAATTTATTAATAACAATCAAATTAGCTAAACCTATCTAAAATTATAAGCAAGGGACGGGTATATTACCATGGTAGCGTAGACTGTTTGAGCCCAAGAGGTTTTGTATCCGAAAAGAACCTCTCCACCATCAGCTGGTACCCCGTAAGGTCCGTGTTCTTTTGGTAGCATCAGAATCTCATCGGGAATGTCTGGTTCCTTCGCTTTAACTTTCTTTTTGCGTTTGGGTTGGTCTTCACCTTGGGGTTGGTCTTCACCTTGGACCTCGTCATCATCATTAAGAATATCCTCATCATCATTAGGACTATCCTCATCATCCTCATCACCTTGGGGTACGTCATTAGGTTGTACCCCATCAACTCTGTATTCCTCATACTGCACTTGGAGCACGTCGAGAGGAATATCATCTTCAGCCCTCGGAACATTACCATCATCATCGAACTCCATAGGAGTAGGAACTGCATCAGGGTTTGGCTCACGGATTATCACGGGTCGCTGTCTGGTAGA
>JAJJMA010199268.1:0-10293 GCA_023529015.1 Papaver nudicaule | reverse complement strand
AAGCGACGCCAGAGTTCCATTGAGTCGCATCACATCTTTTATTGTCACTGGCGAAGGCATATCTATGATTGCCTTGATCTTTTCTTGATCAGCTTCTACACCTTTCTTTGTGACAACATACCCTAAGAATTTTCCCGAAGTCACGCCAAAAACGCATTTCGCCGGATTTATTTTCAATTTGGTGACGCGCATGTGATCAAATATTTCTTTGAGATCTTGAATATGAGTTTGTTTCATCTTGCTCTTTACTAACATGTCGTCAACATAAACCTCCATCGTTTTACCAATCCATTTCTCAAACATTTTCTGGGCCATCTCTTGGTAAGTGGCGCCAGCATTCTTCAGTCCAAAGAGCATTCGAGTATAGCAAAACAACCCTTTAGTGGAGAAGAAGGTTGTATGCTTCTGATCTTCTTCTGCCAAGGGTATCTGATTATACCCTGAGTAACCATCCATAAATGATAGCAATTCATGGCCCGAGGTAGCGTCTACTGTTTGATCGATACTTGGCAGCGGGAAACTATTCTTTGGGCACGCCCTGTTGAGGTCGCTGAAGTCGATGCAAATTCGCACTCCCTTGTTCTTCTTTGGTACCACCACCATATTCGCTATCCACTGGGGATATTGTAGTGGTCTTATGATACCAGATGCCCTCATCTTGTCGATCTCTGCTTCCACTGCTTCCTTATAAACTGGAGCCAACTTTCTTATCCTTTGCTTGAAAGGTCTAACCTTTGGGTCAATATCTAGTTTATGACAAGCTATTGCTGGGTAAATGCCTGACATTTCATTCATTCCCCAAGCGAAGACATCAATATATTCTTTGAGCAGCGCCTGTAGTTTCGCCGATTCATCTTCATTTAGCAGAGTGCCAATCTTCACCATTTTTGGATCATTCCCTTCGCCGATGTTTATATCTCTGGTAGGTTCCACCGCCGTAAAATGTAGTTCAGGATCTCCCATCGGCGATGGTTCCTTTAATTGCTATAATGTTTTTGCATCAGGCTTCGCCGAATCTCCTACTGAATTTACTGAATGCACGTATTTTGTCGGGTCGGCGATGAAGTCTTGAATTTCTTGCTCTTTTAAGGCTTCTTTGCCTTGCTTCTTCCTTTCAATAATTCTGGCTTTCCTATTTTCACGCATTTGTATATCCGCTATATTGCAAGCTTTCGCCACTGCCAAATCTCCTACATACTCGGCGACTCCTTTAGGTGTTGGAAACCTTAAACGTTGATGATAAGTAGAAGGCACCCCTTTCAAGCTATGTAGCCATGGTCTCCCCAAGATTGCAGCATACGACGAATCGACGTCCACGATACAAAGGGTAGTATCCAAAGCGAAATCATTACAGATGACAATCTTAAACTCGATTTCTCCCTTTGGTTTAAAAACAATCCCATTAAATCCGTAAACGTTGTACGATGAAACTGTCGGCGAAGGGATTTTTATGTCTTTCGCTTTCATTGCTTCATATGCGGAGTTAAAAAGGATATCCACCGAACTGCCCAGATCAATAAGGACTTTGGGTAGTTTGAATCTTCCCATTTGAATAGTGAGGACTAAAGTATTATTATGGTTTATGCCTTCAGGTGGTATCTCTTCGGCGGAGAAACCCACACAAGCTTTCATCCAATCCAATAGTGGCTTTTGCTTAGCGGCGACACTCCAGATTTCATTTCCCAGCCTATCTCGCTTATGTACCCTGGATAAGACATTGTCGTGGAATTCATCTCTAGTGATCTTTGAATGTACAATGGAGAAGCAATCCAACTCCAACAAGTCGCGTTCCACTTTCACCTCATACACGTTGGGAGCTTGAATAGCCTGAATTGGTTGAACCATGACAGGATGTGGCGGCGACAACTCAAGAAATTCTTGGAATTTCCCCAAGCGAATGAATCTGTGTACCTCCTGCTGGACGCCGGTACAGTTTTCTGTTGAATGACCATGGAATAAATGGAACTGGCAAAAGGAATTAGTATTGGTGGGTGGGAACCTGGGATTTCCTCTATTGTAAGGATAACAAATGTCGTCTCTACAATTTGAATTTTCGATCTGACCCCATGCATCAGTATAAGATATGCGAAGCTTCGGAAGTGTAGCATCCTGAAAAGTCTGTTGGTTGCCCCTGCCAAATTTTCTATTATCGTCGTTGTATCTTCTATCTCCATTTCCATTTCACCGATTGTCACGTCCGCCTCTACCGTCATTTCTTCCTCCATTATCTTGTCTATCTCTGCCATCATAGTTGCCTCGCTTTTGGGAATTCCAATGTTGATCGGTGGTTACTTGTTGTTGCTGCTTAGTAGTTTCTGGGACTACTATCGCCGAAGAGGGAGCTTTCGCCAATCGCTGCTGCTCTGCCTTGTACCATTCTCTTTTGATCTCTTCTTGCTCTTCGAGGGAGTAGCTATTGATTGAGTGAATCTGCTTTACTCTTTCTTTTTTTTGACGGAGTTCCTCTTCCTGAATTTCTTCATAATTCATCCATTCATTTTGCCTCGCTCTCAAAGCTTTCATGTCTTTTGGAGCATCCCAAAATAGGCTCTTGTACATAGGGTCTGATGTCTCCATAGAATTAATGAATGACCGAATTTTTTCTTTGTTAGATACCGACGAACCTACTTCGCTACAAAGTTTTTGCCATCGCTGAATTAAACTTCTATATGTCTCCGAAGGTCGCTTCTTGATATTAAATAGCCTCTCCACACCTGGGCGACTTCGGTTATTCTGGATGTAAGTGCGCAAGAATTTTCCCTCTAGCTTGCTAAATTTTCCAATTTTACCTTCTTCTAATCCATCGAAGCAAGCCAAAGCTTCGTCTTTAAGGGTTGCAGGAAATGCCATACACATTATTGGATCTGAGCCTACCCAAGCCGCCAAGTCTCGCTTATAACTTCTGATGTGCTGAGCTGGATCCCCTGTTCCGTCGAAAATGGACGAGAACTTAGCCATGGTAAACCTAGTAGAGACATGACCATATGTGATACATTCTTTAAAGGGTGTTTTCTGAGCCTCAGAGAGTGCTGATTCTAGTTTTGACTCCTTCGCTGATCCTTCCATCGCTGATACTTTATGCTTAGGCGGCGAAGTGCTCTTCACATTCCTTTGTCATCACGACCTCCTGAATCATCAAAACCTTCCTCGTTCCTCCTAGGTATGTCTATTCTTCTGCCTCTCTCATCATACTTCGCCGATGATTCTGATATATCTATGGTGTTGTCTTTACCTCGAGTAGACCTGCTTCTTTCAGAACCGCGAGTGGTACGCGATTGAGATGTATAACTCTTGCTCTGTATCATCTTTCTGTTTTCCGCCGTTAACTCTCTGTGGCTCTGCAGGACAGTCTCCATTTGCAATTGCATCTGCATCTGCATTTGAGCTGATTGCCGATTGTTCGCTTCAAGGATCTGCTTTAACAGGGTTTCTGTAGTATTAGTGGACCCTGCGTTATCTAGCACCACCACCGGTCGAGCCAAAGTTGTGTCAGGTGCAACTGTTGTACCACTGCCATTAGTGACTTGATGAACAACTTCTGGAAGAATAGGTTCAGCGACAGCTTCTGGAGTTACCACCATTACATTAGGTGTTTCGCCGACGTTGCCTTGTAATGCATCTGCAGCTGCTACACCACCTCCATTGACATTCTGAGTTATGCCAATAGCATTTGAAGATTCGCCGATATTCCTTTGAGTTTCTCTATTTCCATTTGCTACATCACCAACATTTCCCATGTCTGCTTCTTTGCCAACCCTCCGTGGTAACATGCTGGGTTCACCTGCTGCTTCGGCGTTCTCCAAGTGGGTGATATCTTCTATCAAGACTTCGTCTTGATGGAGTTGTTGTTGTATGGGTGATCGCCGAGATGAACTCGCTAGGAAAGGATTCGCCAACACTGCTAGTTATGATGCTCTACTCCTGGTGTTGTGTCTACTGGGAAATACCAATGGTGTATGAAGAATGGGATACCGTGGAGGTCTGCCCGCTGGAGCCCTGCTGCTCTTACTCCTAGAACCCATTCGCCGAAAGTCTGTAAAAGAAGACAAACACACTTCCTGACAGTATTGCTCTGTTAGTACTGTGGGTAAATGCCAAACGAGTTAGTTGAATAACTTTTCAGAATGTTGTTGAGAAAAATGACAAAAGTGACAGTCTTAAATCAAATGTTGCATTGACGATGACCTAATCATGGCAGGGAGGACTAAATGGGCATTTTTTCTTTTCATACAAACTGCAAAAACTTCATGAGTGACTATGATTTTTCGATCAAAAGGTGTGTACGACGACATTTTTAAGAAGTTTTAAAAGCGTTTTATCTGTAACCCCAAAATACTCGTTAATTCTCCGGAAAACAATGTTTTTTATAGCAACTACTACCAACATCCGATAATATATATCTATATTTTCTCCAAACCTACCCAAAATAGCATATTTTCCTCATGATAGGTGATTAATCCTACGTCGTGGTCTAAAACATACTAAAAATAACATTTTTCCTATTCAAGAAAATCATTTTCTGATGTACATATGTGACAAAAGTGAAATATGTGATGAACCCAATCAAATCATATGAGCAAAAATTAAGTTCTGAGCTGAAAATTCCTTATACAACGATATATGTTACTAAAAATAGCACTATCTCTCAATCATTAGCAGTACAGGCGAAACTTTAACAAGAAAACATAATAACAAAACAACACATATGGTAGTCGTAGCAAATCATGATGGAAACCAAGAAAAAAGAAAAGATTCAATCCCTAATCTAGCGCCAAAATGTAACTGTCTAAAATCCCAAGGGTTAGATCTTAGACAGTACACCCAAATATCATACTTAGACATACACAGAATCATACACACACAAATAGTAAAGAGTGAAAGGTTAGAGATACTTGACAAGGATTTTACTTGGTTCGCCCTCATAAGTGAGGACTACATCCAAGGGGTTTCACTAAAATATGCATCATTACAATTCTCTCACCTTGCTTAATCTTCTAAGTATGAACTCTCAACAAGAACCCTAATCTCAACACTGGGCTATGAAGAGCAAGTAGGAACTTTTCCTCTCTCTAGACCAAACCAAGAAATGTCCAACCCTTTTCACAAGGGTTTCTCTCGCTATTTATAGAGGTTTACAAAGTGGAAAACAACTAATACAAACAATTATTTCTGACACTAATTTGTCTCTACTCGCCGACACACCATGTCGCCGAGGTAGTATTTCTTCTATCAAGTCTTGGCGGCTAAGTCTTCTTAAGGATAAGAATTGCTGACGAGGTCCCCACTGAGTCAACAAGTCAACTCTGACAATCTATCCGTTCTGACGAGTAATAAATATTCAACCATTTCTCAACTACCTCCGCTGTGACATCCTAGCTCTCGCTGATGCTACTTCGTTCATCCGCTCTTATATGTGCTCTGCTGATTCTTCCTTTTTCCCTCACTCGCTGGTCTTTTAGTTGAGTGCTTCGCCCAGAGCTTCCGCCAGTGATTCCATACTTCTCACAAGTGATCTCTCTGGTACACCTTCACCCTTAGGATGATATTGTTAGGCAAAGGCATTTTCTACCCTTACATTAGGTTAAGCATGATCGTTCAACCATCCCTAGGCCAGAGGGTGGTTGAGGACATTAACCCGAGAAATAGGCTTTCTCGCTAGGGTGACGTATGAGTATCTCTATCATCAGAATTATTACTTTATGTCTCGTATCCTTGTACGAGGATCCTAGAGATAACTTGTGTACCTTAGGTCGTGCTCCTGTCAGTGGCAATTTTTTTGTTTTGTTTTTTTCTTTTTATATTATTGTGATGTTATCGAGACTCATAATTTCCCAAAAACGAGAACGTGGCATCCTTCCCTTAAGAGACAAAAAATAGGTTAAGATAAACGAGGATTTGAAATGAGAACTTGCAACTTTCTTACCCCTAAGGATAATAATTTTTTCAGGTAAATCTCGTTTCATGGGTGTTGCAGTGTATCTCCTTGCATGTTCCTTAGGTAGTACGAGCCTATTCCTGCGACATCTTCAATAACATAGGGTCCTTCCCACACTGGGGCAAGCTTTCCCCATTCCTTCTTCTTTTGGTATGGTGGTATCTGTCTCATTACGAATTCCCCTACTGTGAAGTTACGAAGGATGGCCCTTTTGTTGTATTCTTTAGCAATCCTTCGTTGGTAGTTTTCTGGAGTACTACTTCCCTTCGTTCTTCCGAATCATCTAGTTTTTCATAGATTAGATCTGTGGTCAGGTTCTTTTCCCATGCCTCGGTCTTCGTTGTCGAGATAATGACTTCGGTGGGGATGACAACTTCGGTTCCATATGTGAGCATGAATGGTGTCTCCCCCGTGGCTTCTTTCCATGTGGTTATGTATGCCCATAGCACATTGTGGAGTTGTTCGCACCATTTTATCTTATAGTTATCCAACTTCTTTTCAAGATGAGTGCAATGATTTTGTTCGTGGTTTCTGCTTGACCGTTGCTCTGGGGATAAATTAGTGTTGATTTTATCTTTTGAATTTTGTAGGCTTCGAATAACATGTCGATGTTCTTTCCATTTAGCTGTGCCCCATTGTCGGATACTATAGCTGTTGGAATCCTGAATCTGCAAATTATGTGCTCAAACAGAAATTTGAATACATCTAGGTCTCTGATATGGGCGAGGGGTGCTGCTTCTACCCACTTGGTAAAGTAATCAATTGCTACTATCAGAAATCTCATGTTGCCTGATCCTGCTACCAGAGGTCCTACTATGTCGACTCCCCATTTTGCGAACGGCCAAGGGCTTAAAACTGAGTTCAATTCCGTTGATGGTGCCCTAAATTTACAAAGCTGGCAGGATGTGCACCTTCGCGCCATTTCTAGTGCGTCTTTATTTATGCTTGGCCAGTAATATCCTTGGAGTCACGCTTTTTGAGCCAAGGATCTCATTCCACCGTGGTTGCCAACATCTCCGTAGTAAATATCTTTTAGGATGTGTAGCCCTTCTTATTTGCTGAGGCAGCTGAGCAGTGGGCCTAAGAATGTTGACTTGTATAGGATCCCTTCCCGAAGCCGATACCTTGCTTCCCTGGACATAATCTTTTTGGCGTGCTTTGGATCTTCGGGGAGCGTCCCATTGCTCAGGAACTGGTGAAGGGGTACCCTCCGATCGTCTTCTACTTCATTTCCTTCTGTGTTTGGTGGGGTGGATACTCCTTCTACGTCGAATGCTTCTTCTTGCGTGACTTTGATTTCTACCGAGGGTTGGTACACTTGGCCAATTTTTATTGTTGTGACACTCGGGTCCCGAAGCATGGAGGATATGAATGCTAGTGCATCGACATGTCTGTTGTCCTTCCTTCACACGTGCCTATAAATGACATCTTTGATCTTCGATGTTAACTCTTGTGCCAGATTTAAGCATGCTACTATACAAAGGTCTAGGGTTTGGTATTTGAGTTCTATCTGCCTCATGACCAACTGGGAATGTTAGAGCATTGCTCGGTTGAACCCACTGATGTTGCTATCGCAAGTCAATTGTCAAGTTTAGTTGACCAAAACACAATCCTTGATAAGTATACTCTACTACTCGGACTAGGATAGATTTATGTATTCAATACGGATATCGGAGCTTACATACTTGATTAAACATATCGTCCCCACTAAAGGTTAGAAAGGTTTTCCTTTCAAGTTTCGTATTTAGCATTCGATCATGAAAATAGTCTATGATGTTGTTTATGTGATCCGAAGGATTATAAAGATTAGTTCTCTTAAGCATTTAAGTCATTTCATGACCAATGCTCAAGTAGAATGTGAATATTGAGTTAGCTCTTAGATTGCTTGAACATCATAGGCGTCCATGCACGCGATCATATGTTGGACATCGTTTCTAATAGAGTTTGAGCATTTTGTATGTACGCGTTCATGAGAACTCAGGAGATTCCTGAACTCAACAATTTGCTCTATGTACGTGTTCATGTTCGGGTACATATAAACCATGGAAAGAACCTATCAACAGCATACGCGTTCATGTATGCGTTCATGTGTTGACGTTCTTGCATATTGTGAGTAGTTTCTTATAAGCTTTCATAATATGGCCCATGGAACTCATGTCCACAATTTTCTTTGAATTCGTATACTTGTGTATGGACTCCTTAGCATGGCCAAACTTGTTAGCCATAGCCATCCTTATTTAATCAAGGCGAGTCTTCTCACAACCTTTAGGTCTCGGCCAACGGGTTAGAAGAAGATTGAGTTGGACCTCAATGCAAGCCTATGGACTTTTCTTAGTTCGGAAACTTGTTTGAGCCTCACTCAAGGTTGCTTAACTTTAAAGCAAAGCCTCCCTTGATGATCACTAAAATAGATGACCTTCTGTAAGATACAACTTCAATCCTCTACACATATGTGTATCCTTGCATAAAGGTTGGTCGTCATCTCAAAGTCCTTTTCTTGGACAAAGACTATTGAAAGACTTCACTTGAGGATCATGAACCACATGTTGGAAGTAAAATTCCAGATCCTGTACCTTGGGTCGATTGAATTATTTCAATCTTATCAAGACCAAGATTTGATAGAAACTTCGTACGACGGATCTCGTATCGTAAGCCCCAGAAGTTCCATAACGCAAATTCACGAACTAGGTTTAATACTAAGTTCGTCAAGCGTTAGGAGGTAAAATTGTCTACGCTATATCAATAAGCCCTATGCAGTAAAACCGATTTCCATTAACCTTGACTTTAAGTCTAAAGGAAATCACAATCGTATTCTTGTTTTTAACAGAGTACTTTTAGGCGTCATGTTAGAGGCAGGGTAGCGCTAGTCTCCACGAAGCACTAGTCCAGAAGGGGCTATCAATAACGCTATTAAATGATGGTTTGATTGCGTCAATGGATTTTCACTATCAAAATCCGTGATATAATATGAAAGTATTGGGACCCACCATTTACACAATAAAACCATCATTCTCTAACGTGGAAATTTACATAGCGTGTGATTTAATAATGAAAATAGAATTATGGAAAGAGTCTGACAAGCATTTTAGGTTTATTTACACCCACCACCAGCATTCTATATTGCGTGCCCAAAAATGGCTAGCCATATATAATGCCATGTCCGAAAATGGTTAGCCAGGGACTTACTTGTCATAAATCCTTCACCCTGTCCTACTTAATCGGAAGAGATGGTAACCAACCCATGTAGCCTATCTCTACCTGTGAGACCCGAGATTTTTCAAATCCAGATTTATAAACTTAAAACCCAACCCGTTTAGCGTTGGGCACATTTTTATAAATTGGGCCTTTATAATTTAATCTAAAGTTAATAACTAAGAAGGTTAGCTCTTATCTCTGTGGAGCGGTTGGGAGTATAAATGGCTTTAAAATATCTCTTATCGATATTTGGTGCCCCTTATCAATAGTAAGGTCATTATATAGTAGTTGCACTTCATTTTCCCTTAAGAAATATGTGTGGGAAATAAACAAGTCTTTTCTTTTCCATTTGCATTTATGATAAAAATTATTGGTTGTGTAAATATATTTATTATATATTATATTCTTTAATATTCATTAATTCTGTTTTAAAAAGAAAACCTAAAAGCTATAAGAAAACCTAGCCACCTATTTCTCTTCTTCTCCTGTTTTACAACTTCTTGTTTTACAAAAATAAGACAACAATCAAAAGTTTACTCCATCGATTTCTTGGAAAACGTGGCGGTTTACGTTAAAGGATTTGGTATTGCTGATTGAGGTAGGGGATTTCTACCTATTATAAAACAAAACCTAATTTTGCATTATAACGATATTTATAATTCTATTTTGGATTTCAATATTTGTTTTTAATGGATCAATCATCTGATTTTGTTTGGGTTATTATAGATGTACTAATATTTATGTTTGTTCGAAACTCTTATTACTTGTGTCTATGGTTCTTTGAAAACAATAACACGACAATAGGTATTTTTTTGGGTGCTATCGGTCACGACATATATGTTCATCTGATCTATAAAACAAGTCATAGATTATGCTTCTAATTTAAGTCTTATCCTATCGGATTTAAAAGAAGGGTATTGTTATCTTGTGCACCTATGCACAAGATAAGCTCCAATGATTAGTATGGGTAATGAAAAAGGAGGGGTACCGAAATACTACCAACTTTTTGTTTTGGCTCGTGAGTCTTATGGTTAAAGTCTGGACGATCTCAAAAATCAATATCCAAACCTCTAACTGGAGTTGTTAAGACCTCGACAAAGAATACTTTGGAGTCAAATCGACAGTTAGGCAATAACATACTACTTGGTGCTTTAATTATAAAT
>JAJJMA010199266.1:2867-17608 GCA_023529015.1 Papaver nudicaule | reverse complement strand
TTTAGGGTATCAATCTCTTTATCCTTCAAGGACAAAGTTGAGGAGAGATCATCACTTAATTTCTTAAGTTCTTGATCTTTCAGGAGAAGGGTTTTCTCTACCTTTTCAAGATCAGATTTTAACTGATATTTTTCTTGAACAAGGTTCTCGCTCTTGTCGATCAACTGATGAATTAAAATGTTTTTCAAATCATCATGTTTCGATCGTTCATCTGGAGTCCCTGCCATTAAAGCAGTTTCTCCAAAATCTAATTCGAATTCATGCTGGTCAGGCATATCATCGAATCGATCGGAGAGAGCATTATCCCTTTTGAAGTAGTCCTTACTAAGGCAAACGTCTTTCATGTGTCCAAAGCCTCGACACTTGAAGCATTGCATTTCAGCTAGGTCATCCTCATCCCTGTCAGGATTAGGTTTCAAAGCTGGTAAGGGCCTTCTACCCTGAATTGCCTGTCTCTTCTAGATCTGAGAAGATCTTTAAGTTGCTGTGTTATCAGAGACAGTTCAGTGTCCACTTCTTCATCATCAAGGTCTTTGCACTCATCAGCCCAAGACGATTTCTGTGGTGAGGAAGTGCACGGAGTGCCCACTGCCTCAAAAGCGATAGATTTGGGGTTATCTTTTCGCTCATGATCGAAGATCTTTAGCTTAGCTACAAGGTCACTTCTTGTTATGTCTAAGCCATGCATCTCCTGGATGGCATGTTTTTTGGATTCGTACCTTGATGGTAGCGACCTCAGAATTTTACTCACAATGTCCCTTTCCGGAATAGTTTTACCATAGGTCTGACAGGCATTGACTATTTCAGACAATTTGTGATTAAAATCTTCAAAGGTATCATCCTCAAGCATTCGAAGGTTTTCCCAGTCGGACATGAGATTTTGAAGTCTAGCTTCTTTCTCTGTTGTATTACCTTCGAATACATTCCTTAATCTTTTCCAAGCCTCAAAAGAGGTTTCACATGTAGCTATGTGATGGAATAGATCAGGTGTAACTGCATGAATGATAGCATTAAGCCCATCAGAGTTTTGCTTAGCGGCGAGTGTTTCCACATCATTATAAACCGCTATGTCTTTAGGAACAGTTTTACCGTCAACTACAACAGTAGGAGGTATATATTCCTTTACGACATAAACCCAAGTTTTGAAGTCTCGGGCTTGCAAAAACGAAGTCATTGCAGTCTTCCACCATAGGTAGTTTGTGCCATCGAACTTTGGTGGTACGTTACAAGCTCTTACGCTTTGATCCATGACTCACAAGCCTAGTTAAACACAGACAGTTACGTCTTTAATGTGTTAACCTGCTCTGATACCAACTGAAAAAGAAGGGGTACCGAAATACTACCAACTTTTTGTTTTGGCTCGTGAGTCTTATGGTTGAAGTATGAACGATAATCAATATCCACACTTATAACTGGAGTTGTTAAACCTCGACAAAGGGTACTTTGGAGTCAACTTCACAGTTATGCAATAACATACTACGTGGTGCTTTAATTATAAATCAGAGTTATAATGCGGAAAGTAAAAGCACACAAGACACCAAACGTTTTTTTAACGAGGAAACTGCCTTGCAGAAAAACCTCGGGACCTCGTCCAGATTGAACACCGCCCAGTACAAACTGACTACAAACACTAGCCTACTATAAGACTTCGGTCTGGGATGTAGCAGAGACCAACTCAAGCCCTCCAAGCGAATTGGCTACTGTCGCCTTCCTTACGTCTCTGGATCCCCCACAGATCGTCACGCACTTGATTCCCCTAGCTGACGTCCGTTACAGGCCTAGGAGTTGCTTTGACCGATGCCAAAGTCTTGTGTCAGCAATACTGGTTTTTCAACCAAACTGTTGACGTATGGTGTAACTGTCCTCTATCAGTTTACCATACACAAGATGACTTCCTTCGGATTGTTAAATCCAGGTCATACGGAAATCTACTTCTTGAATCGGGGCTGACACGCAAACCAAGTAAGCAATGCCCAATTCAAATCTACCTCAGTTATACACGAAGAACCACTTAAGGAACTTATATAACTGGAGCCAACTAGGTCTTACAACACCGAGTGCAGCCATGCGTTGCTACCTTTCCAACCTTGTTGAGTAACGTATCAGTTCTTGAATAGCCGTATATCAGAAGAGACGGACTTTAGAATAGACAAGAACGTGATCAGGTTACCAAGGTTACAGGTTAATCCGATTTCAACCAAAGATGGTTTCAATCTCCTACCTGTGCTTCCCAACTCTCAAGAGAAGTCTTTATAGTCGTAGGGAGTTCCCAGAGGAGCTGCAACCTATAGAGGATGACTATACCACAACAAGCATTCACCGAAGTGAAAAGAGTTTACGCTACCTTCCTTAAGGACCTTCACGTATGCTTGATGCTTGCGGTATTTGTCCGTAGACACCTCTATTTATAGCACTCAATAAGATAGGTTGCTTTGGAATTAAGCAATCAATTACTTGTCCCACAAGTTAAGGAAACCCTAAACTTGCCAACCAAGTAATAGAGATTAATCTCAATTGGAATTCTTTTTAGAATTATCTGCCAAGTGTTTTGTTGGCTCAAAAACACTTCAAGATAAAAATCCAACAGACCAGAGATAATCTTATCTTATTGACTCATTGAGGATCGTTAGATGGAACACAAAAGGTATTTATGTTTTACACAAGTCCATCTAAGAGATAAAGGAGTTTTGGAATTTGACTCAGGGTGAAATTCTAGGAGAATATTCACTAAATCCGACACCAGTAAGATAGCTACCGTCAGGTTCACGTACTGGTACGTGAACAAAATAGCCATCTCAAACTCAGGGAATTTCCGAGTGTCTGGTACGCAAACCGGTTCGTGAACCGTGCGCCTGTCAGATTTCGTCAAATCTGGATTCCGCTGGAAGTACTTGGCCGAGCCAGAACTTAGACGTGAGAACGTCCTCAGCTGTGATCCATGGACTCTTTGCTCAAGAGTACTCCTTTAGATTCATCCATATCCAACTAACAGTTTGTAAGCAAACCATTTCAATGGACACATGGCGTCGAATCTATCTCATACATTCTTGTACTCACAGTATTTGTGGGATCAAACACTGTTCATGACACAAGGCCACGTTACACAAGAATACGATCTCAGTCGCTATTGTCACTACTAAAGTAGTCGACTATATTTCGAAAGAATAGAGAAAGTAGAATAGAAGAATATCCATAAAGTCATAACTCCTACTAACCTTTTATCGATGAAGAATAATTGTTCACAGTCTTCGTCTTCAAGGTCTATATTACTTTGTCTATATCCCATTTCCGAAATCTAAACTTTAGTAGGCTAAATCAAGAATTGAGTTTTGACACCTAAAACTGACAACTAGCTTGACATACCAACGCTAGTGGGTTTGACCGGACAATGCCCTAACAATAAGAAAGTGAAACTATAAGTTGAAATCACGCGCTACATAACTCCACTCCCTTGATAGTTAAAACATTTACATTAATCAGAACAAGGTATCCCGACCCGCATATCTCTGACCCAACCATAAAATAATATTTTGAAATGTTCCGATAGTCCATGCAGAGAAAGAACAAATACTCACAACATTTTTTTCAAGAGGCAAAGCTACAAGAAATGAATCAGTGATCTCGTTATTCCCAGCATCATTAGAAAAACGTACAAGTGCTCGAAACAACAAACTTAAGTATTTGCGTGGGTGTTTTTACCTGGAAAAACAATGCACCGTCTCTGGGTACTTTCGTAGTGCTCGAGATCAATGGCCGTTCACTTCTTGCTTCGGTCACAGAGAGGATAGAGGTTGATCTAGGAAGGGAAACAACGAAGAAACTTGGGATTATGTTGAAAATGTGTTTTGGGTGTAAGAGTTCAAGATCTCCGTCGTGAAGGCGACTGGAAATCCCCAAGGCTAGAAGTTTGTCGAATTGCTCAGGTGTTTTCTCTGAGGCTCTGGTTTATTCAAGTGTTCTGAATATTCTGGTTGTTCTTTGCTTTGAAAGATAGAGAAAACCTCTATTTATAGTGTTGAACTCACCCTGATCTCTCGACAGAGAAGGTGGAAGTCGTGGAAGAGTGGAGGAATGGAGGACATGAGTTGTGTTCTGTAACTGCTAGAATCATGTAGAACATGTCCACTCAGCACCACCTTCTCGTAACTGTCCATCGTCTCTATCAGTTTCTTTCTAACTGTCGTAGACCGCCAAACCAATACCCCTAAAGTGATCCCCCCGTGTGATGTTTTAATATCTCGAGTGGTATGCAGACATTGCATGGTTGTGTTGAGTTTGAGTAGACTTGTATGGCTATGACTCTGCGGCCAACGCGAGTGTGGCGCCTTTAAAGACATGCAAAGTGGGTGTGTAGGGGTGGCCTTGGCCGTTGGCCAAGGCCGGGGACTCATGGCGCCATGGTTATGGCGCCATAGCATGGCACCTTGGCTCTGGCCAAGGTTGAGTTTTTCATGGCGCCATGTATTTATGGTGCCATAGTCTTAGGATTCCACGTCCTTGGCTAAGGCCAAGGCCTGTTTTTTTATTGTGGCGCCATGGTTCATGGCGCCACGGCCTTGGTCTTTGGCCAAGGCTTCCTATAGCGCTATGGCGCTATGCACTTCTAGGGCGCCATGATTTATGGCGCCACGACCTTGTCCTTTGGCCAGGGCCAATTTTTAGGGCGTCAAGGTTCGTGGCGCCACGGCTTTGGCCTTTGGCCAAGGCCAACTTTGTTTCAGCTAGCGTGCTCTGGCTATGCTACTTTGGTTGGAACGTGTTTGTGTGTTTACGCTATGGCGTATGCATGCGCTTGTGCTACAGTGTGCTTCAAGTCACGGTGTGTTTAGCCATGGTATATTAGACCGTTCTTTGTTTAGATTGTGTTTTGCTTAAGCATGTTTAGGCTGTTGCATGCCTCTTAGAGAGATCTGGACAGGCCTAGAGCTTCGGTACTTCTGAGGTTTTCATTGAGACTCGGATGCTGAGTCATATTTTGAGAGGAAATCCATGAGGATGCGTCTCTGTTAACTCTTCACCATGTACCATTGAGCAATCTAGTTCTGATATCGAGGAATTCGAGGTGATGTCGACATGAAGCAGATTAATGGGTTTATGTGCTGGTGAGGTTATCGGTACTGCACCATGATATCATCCTCTCCACCGGGAGTTATAAGAAAGAACTCATAGAGAGTACATTCAGCTCGTAGAATGGGTTGCATCCTGAGCTATACGGATGTGCCTGAGTAGGCGATTGCCTTCAGACAAGGCATGGTTAGAGAGTAGTTTTACAATTTTGTCCCTCTCCTATTTTTCACCATCTACATTAAGTCCCCCGGTTAGTGTGGAACAATAATGTTTCATACTAAGCACTCGGATGGTGATGGCAACCTCATTTGCCTCAAGGTTTTCTATTCAGTGTTAGCAGAGGGTCTCGCAGAACGGACTAAAGATAAGTTCGTATGTAAATACATACATGTTATCAGACATGGATTTTTTTCTTCCGGGTGACGTAGGATAAGGAAGGTGACAGAGTGATGAGGATTTCTTAATATGAGGTTCAGGGCGTCCTAGGAGTGGCCCCTAAAGGCCTCTCAGTTCCACCCTCTAGTTGAGGGGGTTGGCTTTGTAGTCGTCTTGACTTGACCAAGGAGCTCCTAGGGTTTCTAGCTCCATATAGACGTGAGATCACATTTTCGTGTTGTTACTGGTGTTGTTAAACGAAACAAAAGGTGAAGGATTACTGGTTTCTTAGTTCGAATCCCCTTTTCTTCCTAAGAAATCTTCGAGAGGATCTCGCGTGAGTCTGTTGGCAGAGTTTGACCAAGACTTCGGATGCAGCGTCGTTCCGTGTCTATCTTGCGTGAGTTCTGGGATTGAGTCAGCATCCCGCTCTGAGTGAGACGCATCCAATTCCTAGGGTTCCATAGTGTGCGTATATATATACATGCAGTGATGGTGACACTATAGCTTCGTCTTCATCCCTTCGTGTAAGTTTCTCCGTAGTGTGTGATTTTTTTAGATCGATGGCTGGCAGTGATAACTCTGGTTCGTCTTCACAGAGAAGAGCTTACACAAAACTGAGAGTCTCTGATATCATGGCCGACGAGGGCAACTCTGGTTCGCCTTCACAGAGAGAAGCCTATGTGAAGTGGAGGACGTGGATACCTAGTCCGGTAAGTGTTTTCTCGTAATTTTATTACACATGTACGCCTGTTCTCCTGACAAGGGTGATAAGATTTCAGTGCAGGGTCATGGTGACTCGGAATCGAGGTCGCTTGAGTGCTCAGACCTCGACAGGAGATCCAGTAAATCTTCTATCCCATCTTAGCTTGGTCTTTTCTATCGTTTTCTTCTAATTGAATATTATCCTCCCTTTCAGGGGGTGCAGCATCGCAAGAAGAAACATGCGAGTATCCCTAAGATGAAGCAATCTGTCCAGGGAGGCTCTCCGACTTATTCCCCGATTTCAGTCGTTGCCGTGGATGAAGACGACGAGGATGGTGGCACTGATAATACTGGTCCTTCATCTAATGGTGATTAGGTTCTTGATGACGTTGGCCTAGGAATAGATGACGTCGACAATTCGAGAGTCGGTGTTCCTTTCGAGCCAGAGATGGTTTCCCTTTATGAGGAACAAAGATCTATTGGTGGTTTTCTTGTGCCGACTCTTTATGCATACCTTTATGAGAAGATTTGGAAAAAGTACGGTCACGTCGCTACCAACCAGTTGATGAAGGATACTCCCATTATGGTGACCATGGTTTCCTTGCTTCTCCTTATGGTAAAGGAGATGGGAGAGGAGAAACTGCGTGACGTAACCTCTGGGATGATCCAAAGGTGAGACAGTCGCATTGCTGTTTTAGAGGCTTTGATGTGCAACGTGGGCTGTCTTCGTCAGCGTCTCGAGATCGTGAAGGTGGATCGCGTTGGGATGGTCTCTAACGTCTTCCCCTGTTAGAGGGCTCTCCTCCGTGCCGAAAGGGATCTGTAAGGGTTATCCGACAAGGCTGGCCGAATGTTGAAAGTCATTCGGGCTAAGGAACAAGCTTTGGTTGAAGAGTCTAACAAGGTTAATGAGCGATTGAGAATCTGAAGAAGAAGAAGAACGATGTTTTTCGCCAGAGAGTGGAGATGCTTTATAAGCGAGACTATTCTTTGTTGGATGGATTGCTCTGAAAGTCTAGTTTTAGTATCTCGACGAGGGAAAGGCTTAAGTTTGAGAGAGTGTTATTATTTAGAGCTCTGCTGTTCATGAACGAAATGTACTGATCTCCGTTTTTTTATTTCAAATAAAACTTGGCATTTTATCTAAAAGAATGAAATTTCTCTTTTCTGACCTAAGTCCCCATGTGTCCCCGTGTATCTGAGCTTGCTCGTTGTCTCTTCCTTGTGATGATCGTCCTTCAAATGCAATCTTGATTTCGTTTGTTATGAAGCCGTGAACTCGCCTGAGTGACTCTTCGGCTGAGTGGGGTTGTACTTCGTCCCCTTTTGCCGCTGTGATGGAGGGCTTTTTTTGAGTCTTGGTGCAGTATGACATTGAGCCTGTACCCGCCTGCGCGGCCTTGCAGGGTTTTCCTTTTTCTCCGTGTATTGGGAGATTCGTGCTTGCGGCTCCATCCCCTTCCTGCTCTTGTCGTGGCGCCATGGGCTCCACCCCCTTCTTTCTCTTGTTGTGGCGCCATGCCCATAGCGCTGTTTTTTTTATTTTTTTTTATGGGACGCCATGGGTTGTGGTGCCATGGCTCCCTGACCTTTCTGCTGGCCCTCTCGCGTTCTTATTCTCCAGCGGCCTCCCTTTCAAGCGTAGTACACCTTCAGCCACTTGCCGTTGATGACAGTCCCCTCTGCTTTTCCATCCATGGTGACTATCTTATAGTACCCACTCGCAGATGCTTTAGAGATAACATATGGACCTTCCCAGTTCGGAGCGAATTTCGGTGCCATGGCGTCTTGTTGGATGTATTTTTCCGTCTTCAGCACCAGGTCCCCCACTTGAAAAGTTCTTGGTTTCACTGCTTTGTTGTATGCATGAGAGAGTCTTTTCCGATACATTTCTATGTGTTTTTCTGCTTTGGTTCGCCTTGAGTCCAGGGAGTCTAGCTCTGCTATCCTTGAATCATCCACCTCGGCTTCATTCCAATGGACACCACTTGCTGCTGCAATACGAGCAGATGGTACCTTGATTTCTGCTGGTAGTATGGCGTCGGCGCCATAGACTAGAGAGTAGGGTGACGTCCCAGTGGAGCTTCGTGGAGAGATCTTGTAGGCCCATAGCGCCATGAGTAACTGTTCGTGCCATGACCTTGGGTTGTCGTGTACAGTTCTGCTGATGATCCGAATTAACATCTTATTGGTACTCTCTGCCTGCTCGTTCCCTTGAGGGTAGTATGGGGTGGAGCAAATGTGTTGAATCTCGTACTTTTGGAGTAACTTTGCCACGTCTTTGTTAACAAATGGCGTCCCATTGTCTGTAATGATATGTTTGGGGATCCCGAACCTGCAGATGATGTGTTCCTTGATGAATGCCGCGATCGTGACACCAGTTGTGCTCTTCAGAGGTATTGCTTCCACCCATTTGCTGAAATACTCTGTCGCGGTGATGATATACTCTTGGTTCTTCGAGGAAGGTGGGTTGATCTTCCCAATGAGGTCGAGTCCCCAGCTGTAGAACGACCAGGGGCTACTGATTGATCGCAGTGGCAGGCACGGGGTGTGGATGAGGTTCCCGTGAGTTTGGCATTTGTGGCACTTCTGTACAAACGACGCCGCATCATCTTCCATGGTCGGCCAGTAATACCTCTCGTGAATCTGCAGAAATAGTTTCCTCTTCCCTTGGTGCTCGGCCTCATGTGTCTCTTTCAGAATTGTGGGGATTTCCTCATCCCACAAGCAGCGGAGTAGGCTTCCCCCGTAGCTTTTACGATATAATACTCCTTCGTGGTAGAGGAACCTCCTGGATCTCTTAATCAGACAACTGGCTATGTGCTGGTCCGCTGGTAAGGTCTTTTTGCTGAGGTACTTGATGAAAGGTTCCCTCCAATCCTCGGAAGGCTGGCATACTAAGGATTCGAGTTGATGAGGAGGAGTCTGGCAGTTGGAACACGTCTCTTGTAGGGCCCGGGATCGTGCCTCCATTGTCGGCCAATAGTAGCCAAGTCTCTGAAGTCGTCGATATAGGGTCACGACGAGAGTTTGCCCGCAGACTTCATCATGAAAACGTTTGAGTTGTTGTTGTGCTTCGAGCCCTCCCATGCATCGTGATAGTGACCCATCTGGGTTTCTATGGTACAACACTCCATGGAAAATAAATAAATGTTTTAACTCTTTAATCCCAAGCTTCCGCTCGGTAGTGTAGTTACCTAAATCTTCGATGATGGGTGTCCGCCAGTCGTTGTCTGGTATGAGCTCGCCCTCCGTCAACCAGGTCGAGGGGGCGGTCCGTCTCTGTACCGTCACAGTCTCTTCCTCCCCTTTGAACTAGAGCTTGGACGCCAAGGTTGCCAAGCAGTCGGCGTGTCTGTTGTTAGTGCGTCCATTATGTGTTACGGTGGCATCAGCGAAGTGGCTCAACAGCCTTTGTGCTTCAGCCCTATGAGGAGCGAGAGTGATTTCCTTAAGAGAGTATATTCCGTTCATCTGATTCACCAGTAACTTGGAGTCGCCTCTAATTTCGAGGTGTGTGGCGCCTGCTTGCTTAGCTGATGATAGTCCCAGGAGGAAGGCTTCGTATTCCGCCGAGTTGTTGGTACATTTGAAATCCATTTTGAACGAATGGGAGAACACTTCACTTGTCGGGGATACCAAGACGACACCAGCTCCTCCTGTATTGTCGCTTGGGGTAGCGGATCCATCGAAGTACAAAAGCCATGTGTCTGTTTTCACCAACATTATTTCGGGGAACTCTCCTGGTACCTCCTCGTGTAGAGTCGTTGAGTCTTCTCCCGAGAATGCAGCAAGAAGGTCGGCTACTACTTGCCCCTTGACAGCCTTCGGAGATACACAGGCTATGTCGAACTCAGACATCTGTAGTAACCACTTTGCTGGTCTCCCAACCAAGGAGGGTTTCGAGAGGAGATATTTGATGGGATCCGCCTTCGCAATCAGGACCACTCGGTTGGAAAGGAGATAGTGTCGAAGTTTTTGCACCGCGAAGACCAGAGACATGCATGTCTTCTCAGCCTTGGGATATTGAAGTTTCACGTCCTTCAGGGTATGGCTGACGTAGTAGACCGGGCATTCGACTCCTCATTCGTCCTCCTGTGCTAGCAGCGCACCGATCGTGACGTCGCTCGTGGCAGTGTAGAGGAGTAATGGTCGCTCTCGTACGGGAGGTTTCATGACTGCCGGTGATAGGAGTAATTGCTGGATCTTGCGGAATACTTCTTGTTGGACGGATGTCCATGCGAAGGTGGCATCTTTCTTGAGCAAGTCCCGGGATGAAGCGTCGAATGTAGGATACTTTACCCATGAAGCTCTTCAGTTCCCTCACCGTCCGGGGTGGTGGCATGGTGGTAATGGCTTGGGTCTTGGATGGGTCGACCTTGTGTAGATGGTGAAAAATGAGAGAGGGACAAGATTGTTAATACACTCTCGAAACCATGTCTTATTGAAGGCAGTCGCCTATTCAGGCTCAACTCTATAGCTCAGAATGCAATCCATTCCATGAGCCGAACAAACTCTCTATGAGCTCTCTTTTATAACTCCGGTGAAGAGGGTAATATCATAGCGCAGTACTAACGATCTCACCAACATATTAAACCCATCGATCATCTCAGAGCCAGACCTCGCTTGATGGTACACGGTGAAAGATCAACAGAGACGTATCCTCATGGATTTCCTCTTAAAATACGACTCAATACACGAGTCTTGGTGCAAACCTCAGAAATATCGAAGCTCCAGGCCGGTCCAGAGCTCTCTGAGAAGCATACACCAGGCTAAATAGGCCTAAGCGGACCCAATCCCAAATTCAGGATGGTCTAGCATACCATGGATAAACATGCCATGACCTCAAGTGTGTTGTAGCATAAGCACTCACTCCACGACTAAGGCACAGGCTGCCCAAAGTCGAGCTTGGCCAGAGACCAAAGCCATAAACGCCACATAGCATGGCACCACAAACCATGAAAACCATGGATCAGCCTTGGCCAAGAGGCCAAGGCCATGGCACAAGGCGCCACAAATTTACTTGACCTTGGCCAAAGGCCAAGGCCATAACGAAACAATAGCCGCAAGCAGGCAAGGCCTTGGCCACAAGCCAAGGCCGTGGCGCCATACTTCATGGCGCCACAATAAATATGCTTTGGCCAAATGGCCGTGGCGCCATACCCCATGGCGCCACAATAAATAGGCATTAGCCAAACAGAAAATCGTGGCGCCATAATTCATGGCGCCACAACAAAGTGGCCTTGGCCAAAGGCCAAGGCCGTGGCGCCTCCACGGTTAGCGCCAAAGGCGCGTCCTAAACTGGCCAAAGGCCAAAGACCATGGCGCCATCATTCATGGCGCCACAACAGGATGGCCTTGGCCAAAGGCCAAGGCCGTAGCGCCATGCGCCACACGACTAGCGCCAAAAGCGCATTCTGAGCTAACCTTGGCCAAGGGCCAAGGCCGTGGCGCCATGAGCCATGGCGCCACCATAACTAACGCCAAAGGCGCGTTCCAAACCAAACTTTGGCCATGGGCCATGGCGCCATAAGCCATGGCGCCGCCATAACTAGTGCCATAGCGCAATCAAGCACTTGTGGCCTTGGCCCAAAACCAAGGCCACTCGACATCACACCATGTTTGTCACGACAATCAGTCGTACAACCCTACTCTACTCAACTCAACTACGCAATAGTCGCGTATCACTCACTCGAGATATCAAAACGTCACACGGGGGGATAACTTTAGGGGTATTGGTCTGGCGGTCTACGACAGTTGAAAGAAACTGATGGAGATAGTGGGCAGTTACGAGAAGATGGCACGAGTGGGCATGCTCCACACAACTCAGGCAGTTACGGAAACCAAAGCATTTCCTCCACTCCTCCACTCTTCCACGACGTCCACCTTCTCTGTCGAGAGATCAGGGTGAGTTCAAACTATAAATATAGGCTTCCTCTATCTTCCAAGGCAGAACGTTCAGAACAACTAGAACACCGAGAATATCCAGAAAACACACAGAGCCTCAGAGAAAAACACCTGAGAATCTAAACTCGTTCTAGCCTTGGAGATTTCTAGTCGACTTCACTACGAAAATCTTGAACTCAAACACCCAAAAACTCACCTTCAACCTGATCTCAAGTTTCTTCGCTGTTTCCCTCCCTAGACCAACCTCTATCCTCTCTGTGACCGAAGCAAGGTGGGAACGGCCATCCTTGGTTTAGGCTTGCCTTGTTCGACTTTGATCTCCGAGCACTACGAAAGTACCCAGAGACGGTACACTTGTTTTTGCAGGTAAAAACAGTTGGCGACCACAGTGGGAGATCATTCTCTCGGTTCCAGAGAAGCTTGCTCAAAGATGGTTGAACTAAGGTCGGGATCGGATACCAAGAGCCCCAACTCTTCAACAGATGGTGTTGCAGCCCCCAACAAGACACCTACCAACCCACCTGCATCCAGCAATACGCCTAACACCCCTGTTACCCTAGGTAATCCCTCTTCAACACCCGTCATCCCAGCTATCCCTATCACCCCCGTTACTCCCAGCGCTCCGAGCCACAACTCCAGCAAGAACCCTCATTCCACAGCTAAAGTCAACACTGCTGCCGACAAAGGAAAAGGAGTATCGGGAGCATTAACCATGGAGGAGTTAGCCAAACGACAGGACGACCTCGCAGAAAGCCAAGTAAAGATGTTCGATACTCAGATAGGAATTCTGGATTGTCTCAAAGTCCTAACCTCGAAGCTGTCAAGTTCACCAGTCAAGGAGACCCGTGAAGCCGCCACCGCAGGTACCCACTCGACTGTTATCCACATCCGAGACGACGAAGCGCCTTCTCTCCCAGAAGAATCTCGGCAAAGAGGAGGACAACCGTCCCGTTATGTCACGGCGGACGACCTGGAGAGGCTGCTACGAAGCCGAGAAAGAGATATGGCGTCACCCATCCACAAGCATCAACCACCATACCCGCACGAAGTCCAGAGGATCGCTCTCCCCAAAGGGTACATGTCACCCATGTTCTCTTTGTATGATGGAACGGGGAATGCACGTGAACACATCTCGCGATTTCTGGAGTCCCTGGGGGAACACGAGTACAACCATGTTTTAAGGCTCAAAGAATTCTCAAAGTCTCTCACTGGAAGAGCTTACACCTGGTACAACAATCTTGCTCCGAACAACATCGGAACCTGGGGCGAGATGGTGAGCGCATTCTACCGCAAGTACTTCTTCGTGTCTGAGCAGATAACGCTGTCCGACCTCGGAAGGATGTTCCAGAGGCCTAGCGAACACCCGAACGACTATGTCAAAAGATTCCGAATTCAAGCCCTTGATTGCCACGATCCGAACGTCACGGAACAGCAGTTAGTGGAGCTTTGTATCAACGGGATGATCCCCGTTTATCGAGCCCTCTTGGAGAACCTCCGCTTCCAGACCTTCTCCGAACTTCATGAAGCTGCAAAAAGATCTGCCACCACTGCACCCGCTCTGCTGGAAAGAGCTAAACCCCTCAGGAGTGAAGAAACTCGTGCCACTCGTGGTGACAGGAGGCTGGTTAACAAGCAGTACAACAACAACTTGCCATCCATGGGCGCTGTCAGCGAAGGAGGGAAGAGAAAAGGAGGCGTCACCGAGGTGGCACACCCGAAACGCGCTAATTCGACTCCGGAAACTCCAAACAAGAACACGAACCAAGGAGGACCACAACAACCGGAGATGCGGAGGCAGAAGGCCAGATCAGAGGTACCAGATTACCCATTCCCCATGGAGGAGGTACTGGAGCTACTAGACACTTGGATCCAGGACGGAGTAATCGCGCTTCCTACACCTCAGCGACCTCCTACAGCTGAAGAAGTTGCAAGCCCCAGGTATTGTCGTTACCATCAAGTTGCTACTCACTCTACCAGGGACTGCTTCACCCTTAAGCGGATTTTTCAAGCCAAAGTGGAGTCTGGAGAACTGCACCTGGGGAATGAAGGAGTATATCAAAACCCTCTGCCTGTTCGAGCATTCACACTCCCAGAACAACCAGTGAATAAGAGGGTGGATGAGATAATGTACCAGCTGTGTGAGACCCTCTGTCTCTCGAAACCACAGCGGAAAGATATGTTCACGGCGCTCAACATGGTGGTAGCAGGGAAGCGCCTACCTTTCAAGGAAGTCCACAACCAGACGATACCCAAACAGGAGCCACAAGCCGGAATACAAGGCTGGGGACTCCTCACAACCACTCGAGTATCTGATGCTGAATTCTCAAAGACGCTCATCGACCCAGGATCCCCGGTGAACATCATCTCAGTTAAGACTCTCAAAGCCGCCAATATCCCGCGAAGTCAAGCTGTCCGTGCCCCAACCATCATCAAGGGTCCTGACGGTGCCGAAGTACGGACTTACGGATGGATCGACCTCCCCGTCGAAATCGCCACGATCCCAACCATAGCGGAGTTCCACATTGTTAAGGGAGTAGTCGAAAGCGACATGGTACTGGGACGCCCGTGGATCTACAACAACCAGGAGGCACTCCCCCTGGAGTTCATGAAACGGTTTGTACAGGAGAGCAACGAAGCAGCAACCACGCCCGCGGAGCCCTCGGAAACCGACGGAAGCCCCCTCAACC
>JAJJMA010199248.1:0-22588 GCA_023529015.1 Papaver nudicaule | reverse complement strand
TGCGGCCTCAGGCTAAGCTATGGGTGGCGCCATGAATGTGGCGCCATATGCATTTATATATGTATGCATGTTTTAGGGTGCCTTCTTTATTTACTCGTATGCCAAGTTAGCGATGCCATGGTTACGGTGGCGTACGCATGCATAAATTTCTTGTGCATGTGTTCTGCTAAGTTCTTACGCCTAGGCATTGGTGTAATTAGAAAATGCGAGTACCGACGACTTACTTGGATTTGTTTGCATACTATAGAGAAAGCGGGGCGGCAATCAGGAGTCAATTTCCAGCCACCATTCCGTTCGTGATACCGCTGCCAGGACTCCCAGGTGTGATGACAACTTTTCATATGCTCCCGTTGTTAGGAACCCGACGGCTTTTGTCGATCGTGGAGACTTTTCCTCTTGTTTCATCCCGAGGCGAGGCGACTTCGATGACTCTTTGAATGTGGCGCCGTCGGAGATTGTTAGGTTTCGCATGGAATCCAAGGCGCCCAAGGGTGCACCTGTCGATTTCAGAGTCCCGTCTTTTGCTGTACCACTTTGCTGTGCTTGGTATGACTTTGTGTTGACTAATGAGAAGGTTCGGCCGGTTCTGGAGAAGTCAGGAGTTTTCCATGCAGTGAAGGCCACCAGGAATTTGAGAATGTATAAGGATTCTGGTGCCATTGTTGCTTTCCTTCTTCGCTGGTGCAGGGCAACGAAGACTTTCGTGACCCGTTGGGGTGAGTTCGCGATTTCCCTAGAGTCGGTGGCTGCTTTATACCATCTTCCAATGTTAGGGAATCTCCCAGATAGCTACTCTCCGGATCAAAGCGCGATGATCGAGACCTTGAATAGGCAGATCCGAGAATTGCAGATATCCAAGGCTTATTCAAACGAGAACTATATTAAGTGGACCAACCATTGGTACGTGGGTGGCACAAGTCCCCATGGGGGGACCCCGGAGAGCATCCTCTGTATTGCTGCGTTCCTAGTACTCTGGTTGTCCAGGGACATTTTTGCTGATGCCCCTCTTGGTACCTTGAAGCTTCATGTCGTTCCCCTCGCTGTTCTTCTGGCTCACGGTAGGAGTTTGCCCATTGGCAGTTTATTCCTCGGTTCTCAGTATGCTCAGTTCGATGCTTTCGTCCGAGACATGTCAGTCCCCGGTGTCAGCAGGGTCAGTACTTATGCGAATCCCTGCTTCATCCAGGCAATTTTGTGGGAGCATTTCATTCCTCATAGACCCAAGAAGGGGGCTTCTCTGAGTAGCACATTGAAGGGGTGTCCTCGAATTCTGCAGTGGAATGGCAAGTTGCCCATCCCCTCTCCGGCGTTGAGAAATTTGCTAGATGATGAGAGGAATGTCGACCTCCGCCCGTGGTATACTAATTCTTCCCCTGATATCATACAACCCATAACTTTCACGGAGAATCCCGGCGTTGAGTTACAATCAGGACCTCGAGAGTCGAGTGGCCTCGCTGTCGGGGAAGCTATCTTTATCAACAGCAGCACTCCTGGTTTCATCCTTGGTTACTTTCAAGGGGAGGAGGTGGTTATCCCTTACAATATTGATAGGGCTGCGAGAGTGATGGGTTTTGATCAAGACGTCCCGAAGGTGTTGTTCTATGTGCCTTCTGTGGCTGAATTGCGGTCTTCGCTCGATGTATCACTCCAACTTGGCCGTCACTCTCCTTTCATCTTTCGTCATCGGCCAACGAGAATGACTCCTGAGTATCATGAGTTTTGGAATGATACCCTCAAAGTTCTTCATGGCTTCGTCAACGAAGGGGGTCGGCGTGTTCCTGTAACTCCCACTCAGGTATAGTGATCCGACTGTAATTTCCACTTGATTAAAAAAAATGTCTTTCTCTTTACCCCTCGTTATTCTTCTGCAGGTGTGCTCTACTCCTAGTCCCCAGTCGGACGATGTGATCTCCGTTCGAGACACCGGGAGGCGTCGACCTCTGATGAGAATTCCCAAGGGGTATGTGCCAGAATATGAGGACGAGGATGCTGATGTGACGGTAACGAGTCTTCCATCAAGACTGCTATGTTCCTTGTTAATGTTTAGTCGAGTCTTCATTTCTGTGTTGTTTCTTTGTAGACGGACCACCCAGGAGACAACGAGCCAATGGGGTCTTCAACTGTTGGTGATAAAGAGCAAGAGGTGACTGGGACATTTAACGCTTCATCACTCCTTCGGGAAGAGTCGCATCCTGTCGCGGTAAGGGACTCCGTCCTTTATGCCTTCACTCATGTCTTCTTTGCTTCCAGGACAGTGCATCTCACGCTCCCCCTCTTTTGACTCCTCTATTTATTTTATTTTTTAGTCTTCGAATGAGAGTGGAGAGTTCACGCGTCATAAGGCGTTGGTGACTAGTGGCGTAGCTTCCCTTGGTACTGTAGGCGGGTCTTCGGGCGAAGGTGGTGATGAAGAGGTTGTCGAGGACGACCATGCTGAGGAGATGGTGGACTCTGACTTCGGGGACGCCTTGGATGCTGAGGTTGGAGCCAGGGAGGCTAGACTTAACGCGCTCTATCCGGGCCGAGGTGTTGCTTTTCCTCTCCTGAGTAGAGTCAGGTCTCACCAGGTGGCTATAGGCGGTTTCGTTGTTTCCCGGGAGTATGAGGACATGTACACACGTATCTGGAGAGAGTTCGGGCACATCGCGAGGGAGGAAGCAAACCGTACCATGGCAGAAGGGTTCGTCGGATTTCTCTTGGAGCGGATTGCCGAGATGCGGGAGAACTCCATGCTTGGGGCTGAACCAGGGACGCTGCAAGATTGGGAGGATGCTATTGCGGCCGCTGAGTCCGAGTCCTACAATGTGGCTTGGCTCCGAGAAAGGTTCGAAAAGCAGAAGAATGCGAAGGCTGGGGCTGAGGGAGTTACTGAAGACGTCCTTGCGGCGAAAGAGAAAGAGGTCGCTGAACTGGAAGCCAGGCTTGCGAAGGAACGAGAGGTTCTTTCCAACATGAGGGATTCTTATGAAAAGGCTAAGGCTATTGTGTTATTTGGTCTTTTCTGATTGTTTTGGTTTCGTTTCTTGATTCATGGTTCGGGAGTTTCTTTATTAGCATTTATTTGGAAGACAAAGATAGGACGAGTTTCATGTCTTGGTAATGTACAATGGTTGCACGTTTCTTTCCTTTTCTTTATAACTGAGGTTTAATTGGGGTACGCTCCAATCCGCTTCTCTTTAACTATAATCGTATCCTTGCATCCGTCTTTGGGCGAGGTGAGTCTGTAGTATCGCTCGGGGTGGATTGAATAACCACGTAAGGTCCTGCGGGCTCCCCTCCTCCTTGTCTGTTAGTCTTTATTACCAGTCTCCCTACTTCGTACCCTCCGTTGTTGGTTATCGGGGCTCTGAGGCGATGAAGTTTCCGATGCAATAGCGATTTTTGACGACGGCGGGTAAACCCGTTGTCGTTGTTCTTCTCTTCTTCTATTGCTAATTGGCTAAACGAAATACTAAGGGTTTCGTGGCCAGGGGAAGAGGTCGTCCATCTTCTAAAATATCGAGTAGGGTTCATGATCCATTCATACATGGGGACAAGCATTCCGTCCATCTTTTGTGAGGTTTCCGTCCTCGGTTCCGGTCCAGGACTAGGTGAGATCCTTCTTTCCTCGTGCAAGGATATCGTTGCCATGTGGAGCTCCTCTGGTCCAGCTGGTGTTCCTTGTGGGGTTGCAGTCTTGTTAAGCAAGTTCTGGTTGTCTCGGAACCAAGAGTGGCCGAGGACAATGTCGTGTTCGAAGTTTTGTGGGACCACATAGAGCTCGGCCTCCGTTCGTACTCCGTTTACTTCGATCTGGAGGGTTATTCGTCCTCGGGTTACTACCGTCCTTCCTTCCGGGTCCTCCAACATCTCCGGGGACCCAGTGACATCGTGTGGTGAGCCTCCCGAGGTTTCCAGTGTTGTTGCAGAAATGACATTGATCTTCCCTTCTGGGTCCAATAATGTGTTGGGGAATCCGATACCGCGTATATATGCAGTCGTGATTATCCCCCAACCTTGCCTGGCTAGTAGTCCCCAGTCGTATCTTATCGGAGACCTGTCTGGGGTTGATGAGTGTGGGTCTTCTTCTTCTCCAAACGGCAACCGTCTTCCTGACACCACATGGTTGAGTACCGTGAACATATCCTTTCGTTGTGACTTCGAGAAGCACAAGGTTTCGCATAGCTGATGCATCAAATTCTCCACTCTCTGGTTTACAGGTTCTCTATCGTCCGTGAGAGCTCGGATGTGTGAAGGTTCTGGACACGACATATAAGAGCGTGCTTTGGCCTTGACAACGTGTTCTTCAAGGATACGCTTGAAACTGTTGCATTGGATCGTGGCGTGGCTGATTCTCCTATGATAATGACAATAATGAGGGTGTTTCATTTCTTCAGTGGTGGGAGGCTTCAATGCTCTGGGTAGTTCCACGAGTCTGTCTCGGACTAGAGATTCCAGCAGTTGTTCCATCTCTGTCGCCGTGAGGTTCTTTGGTAGATCGATTCCTCCTTGTCGTTGCTGTTGCAAGTCCCCTTCTGGCACCACGTTTGGCATTGTTGGGCATTGTGCTTGATATTCAGCAAGGTATTCCCCCGCTTTTCTCTTCCTGTCGTTGTGTGGACCTCCATTGTTTTCTCCGGCGGGTTCTCCACGCTTTAGTAGTTGAGCTCTTTCCCTCAGCGTGGGTATTATAGAGTTGGATCTTGCCGCGGCCTCCTGGAGTTCGGCGAGAGTCTGGAATTGAAGATCTTCTAGGAGTGCACGGTAAATAGGAGCCATGGTGCCGGTGAAGATTTCTACTAGTTGCGGCTCCGTTATGTCTGGGGCGCAGCAACCGAGTGCTTGTCCTTTGAACCTTTTCACGTATTCCTCGGGGCATTTTCCAGCTCTTTGGCGCATTTTACTTAAATCAGAGAGAGTTACCTTCCCGAAAAGAAATTCTTTGAAGAAGGCGTCCATCAATCCATTCCATGTGCTTGTGGTTCTTGGTGGGAGACAAGCGTACCATTGATAGGCTGCGCCAGTGAGAGACTTCGGGAATTCGTTAAGTCTCAAGGTGTGACTGTATCCGTATTCCCCTAGAGATTCCAGGAAGTGTGAGACGTGTTCTCGTGCATGGCCGGCTCCATCATACTTGGGGAAAGAAGAGGTGACGTAGGCTCGAGGGGCTTCTCGGGGATGCAGAGCTCCACCAACTGCTGTTCCGTCGTTGGGACGTCGAGTATGGGCGAGATGATAGGTGTTGATGGGGAAGTTTCTTGGATAATGGGTATGTGGGTAGGTGCCGTGCCAGAGGTTACAGCACCATCAGTCGAAGAGTTGGGGTTTTTGGTATCTGATCCCGACCTTAGTTCAACCATCTTCGAAGGCTTCTCTGGAACCGAGAGAATGATCTCCCACTGTGGTCGCCAACTGTTTTTACCTGCAAAAACAAGTGAACCGTCTCTGGGTACTTTCGTAGTGCTCGGAGATCAAAGTCGAACAAGGCAAGCCTAAACCAAGGATGGCTGTTCCCACCTTGCTTCGGTCACAGAGAGGATAGAGGTTGGTTTAGGGAGGGAAACAACGAAGAAACTTGAGATCAGATTGAAGGTGAGTTTTTGGGTGTTTGAGTTCAAGATTTCCGTCGTGAAGTCGACTAGAAATCTCCAAGGCTAGAACGAGTTTAGATTCTCAGGTGTTTTTCTCTGAGGCTCTGTGTGTTTTCTGGATATTCTCGGTGTTCTAGTTGTTCTGCCTTGGAAGATAGAGGAAGCCTCTATTTATAGTTTGAACTCACCCTGATCTCTCGACAGAGAAGGTGGACGTCGTGGAAGAGTGGAGGAGTGGAGGACATGCGTTAGTTTCCGTAACTGCCTGAGTTGTGTAGAGCATGCCCACTAGTGCCATCTTCTCGTAACTGCCCACCATATCCATCAGTTTCTTTCAACTGCCGTAGACCGCCAGACCAATACCCCTAAAGTTATCCCCCCGTGTGATGTTTTGATGTCTCGAGCGAGTGATACGCGGATATTGCGTAGTTGAGTTGAGTAGAGTCGTATGACTGAGTGTTGCGTAGTTGCTTTGAACCAGGAAGTATTGCGTGGCTATGGCCATGATTTTGGCCAAGAGTAGGTATGGCGCCATGGCCTTTTGGCCAAGGCAAAACCTCTTGTGGCGCCATGAATATGGCGCCATGGCCCATGGCCGTGTTTTGGTCAGGCCATATATCTTGTGGCGCTGGCGCCATGGCCTTTTGGCCAAGGCATAACCTTGTGGCGCCATGAATATGGCGCCATGGCCTATGGACGTGTCTTGGACAGGCCAAGTATTCTTGTGGCGCCATGAATATGGCGCCATGGCCCTTTTGACCAAGGCATAACCTTGTGGCGCCATGAATATGGCGCCATGGCCCTTTTGGCCAAGGCATAACCTTGTGGCGCCATGAATATGGCGCCATGGCCTATGGCCGTGTCTTGGACAGGCCAAGTATTCTTGTGGCGCCATGAATATGGCGCCATGCCCCCTTTTGGCCAGGCCAGCTAGGCCAATCTTTGTGGCGTTATAGCTTTGTGGTGCCATGCTATGTGGCGTTATGGCTTTGGCATCTGGCCAAGCTCAGCTTTGCGGCATCCTGTGCCTTAGTCGTGGTGTGCGTGCTTACGCTACAACCCCTTTTGAAGTCATGGCATGCTTATCCATGGTACGCTAGACCATCCTGAACTTGGGATTAGATCCGCTTAGGCCTGTTTAGGCTGGTGTATGCTTCTCAGAGAACTCCGGACCGGCCTGGAGCTTCGATATTTCCGAGGTTTGCACCAAGACTCGTGTATTGAGTCGTATTTTAAGAGGAAATCCATGAGGATACGTCTCTGTTGATCTTTCACTGCGTACCATCAAGCGAGGTCTGGCTCTGAGCTGATCGATGGGTTTAATATGTTGGTGAGATCATTGATACTGCTCTATGACATTACCCTCTCCACCGGAGTTATAAGAGAGAGTTTATAGAGGGTTTAGCTTCATGGAATGGATTGCACCCTGAGCTATAAAGATGAGCCTGAATAGGCGACTGTCTTTAATAAGACATGGTTTCGAGAGTGTTTTGACAATTTTGTCCCTCTCTTATTTTCCACCATCTACATTATCGTTTCTTCTCCATTTTCGATCTGATTTCTTCTCGTTCTTCATTTCTCAGATCTGGTTTCTTTGCTCTCTGCTTTTCAGATCTGGTTTCTCTCTCTACAAGAAGAAATGGTGGCTCGTTTTGGGAAATAGGAAAGACAACCAGGTCATTTTACTTTCTATTAAAACTCGGAGCCTCATAGAAAATTTATTTTTATTAGGGACCTAGTATTATGTGTAACCCATGAGTTGGGCCTTAATATAATTTGTAATAGCATATTTATCATGGTACACGTGGCAAGATCTGAAGATGGGAGCAATTTAACACAATACAACCACTAGCACCTAGAGAGGCCAAAGTCACCTTGTCAGATCTCGAGACAATTCAAAATCGACGATCAGGATAAGAGAAGAAGATGGATGAAACGTGGCATTCATGCATGAAGAAGGAAGAAACGTGGCAGTCATGCATAAAGAAGGAAGAAACGTGGCAATCGCATAGAGGGTGGTTAGAATGTGGCAGTTGCCTCACATGCAACGAATATATGTACGGCCAAGACGTGGCGCAACCACAGCCAAGCATTATTTTGGAAGGGAACGCGTTCTTTTCAACCCGTGCGAGAACAATGCGAGCAGACGAACCCGTATACCAGTGCAATAAAGAAACCGTACGGGCTAGTCTGTGAACAGTAAATATGTTGTAATTTCTATAAATACATGATTCCTCTGAATGAAGAGGGGGTCGACAAAAATAGGAGAGAAAGGAGAGAAGTGAGGAGAGAGGGTTTATTCATAAATCCAATCTTAACTTAGAAAAAGAGAAATTAGAATCACGCCATTGTAAGTCCAATTAATCACTCAAATACAGCTTTGATATCTTCAATGAATCTCAATCATGAGATGAGAAGTTCTTTCACTAATATTATTTTATGTCAAGTCCAAATCGAATAAGTCTTGACCTCATGTATGTATTAGCATAATCGGCATCTATTTTTGTATCTTTATCCATTATTCTTTAACAAGCATGTTAATCCCGCTATTAGGCGTCCCGTGCGGGATCTACCATAAGTCCATGTATTATAAAAGTATATATGTTAATCATTACTGGTATCATAAGTCATATGATCATGGGTAATGGTTTTCTTCAAGGTTATATCTTAGGATATCATTATTGTGTCGCACTCACATGTATGCTGCGATATTGATTGTGAGCTCTTGATCTAAGCAAATAGGTTTTTGCGCTCACAGTTTGGCGCTAGAAACAGGGACATAATGTCTCGGTAAAAGTATTAGTCTTTTCCTAGTGACTTTGTGTTCTCAAAACAAAATTAACAATATGATTTTTCTCACTAAGAGAGCAAGTAATGGCGTTGAAAATATATAAATTGTTATTACTTATAATGTTATGTTTATGCTTTCATCTTGCCCTGAGCCTACGCGATAGCACCAGTGGCACGATATGGCGGGAAAGGATTGAAGAAGCAAATCCGGAAGAAGGACGGGTTTATATTAATGATTTAACTAACAAATTCTTCGTAAAAATCTACTGGGTTTTTCTATTGTTTGTTCCGTTGCAGAACATGGACTTGCTCAAAGAGCCCCCAAAGCCAAAGAATCATATACCCACAGTAAGAACGCGGAGTGCGCAGAAAGTCGCCATGGAACAAGAAGCAAACCGTACGGTCGCAGCTACAAAGGCGAGCACGGTGACAGGAGCTGACCTGAGAGCAGTTGTAGCATCCAAAGAAGCATCAAAGGCCGCAGCAGAAGCTACGGCGGAAATGGTTGCTATAGCAAAGAAGAAGGTTTATGAACAACAGCAAAAAGGACAAGCAGCTGCTGCACACAAAGAAATCGTGGACAGGACCGCTACGGTTGAAGCACAGAAGGTTGCATCAAAAGTTGCAGCAGAGGCAGCAGCAAAGACAATGACAGAGAAGAACAAAGGCAAGGTAGGAGGAACAACTCAAGAGGACTACTGCGAGTACCATAGAATAAAAGGGCACACGACCGAGAGCTGTCAAGTTGCCAAAGAACACGCGCAGAAGCAGACTGGACACCTTCATCAATATGGATTGGCACCAGGTGAACTAGGAGGATCCTCTCGCCTGCAGTTACCATATCAACTTCCCGGAAGTGGAGTGTTATCACCAACCCAAAACCCCAACATGCAGCCTGAGAGGGTAGAGCGCGAAAAACCACATATTGACATCGAGGCCAGTGAGGATGATTCTGTTGAAGAAGAGTTAGAAGCAGAATTTTTCCGTCCGCATGAAGCAATCCCGCGCATGGAGCCATCTCCTCAGTCAAACGCATCCATACTATTGGCGGCAGAACTAAAAGCAGCTCAAAGGGAACGGAAACTGCTAGCAGACGCGATGACAATTCTAGCACGGGAAAATGAGGAGCTAAGGGGAAAAGTCGTGATCTTGGCAAGAGCACAGCAGGTACAGCCCATACAATATCAACTTCCAAGAAGTCCCGCACGAGAGGAAGGCTCGCAGAACATCCGACATTAAAATAATCCGGAAAGAAGAATGATCATGCATCCCCAGCAAAGAGTCCGACCACCAGTCATACCGTACGATAACAGTTTCCCAGGAGGTGTGGATTACGACTACGAAGTAGGAAATCAATCCGCGGAGGACGACATGGCAGGAGATTATGGTGAGGACGAGTACGAGGATGATTGCGGTAATGAAGTGCGCACAATGAACAGACCAGCTAACTATGATGTCGTACCCAATAATCATGAACGTCAATACCGAGATGAGCTAGAAGAAATGAGAGCTGAACTAAGAGCAATCAGAGCGCACCAAGGAGGAAACAGATTGGAAGTTGCAATGCATGATGCACAGACAACACCCCTCGTTCCCAGGCTAGCGCTGACTAGGATCTCTAGGAAGTGTTCACTGCCGACTTTCACATGCTACGACGGAACCAAGGATCCCGCTCAACATTTGAGGTACTATGCACGGGTTATGGCACCGTGGGTAAGAATAATGTGGTAATGTGCAGGTATTTCCCGTCCAGTCTAAAGGGGGTCGCACTCCAATGGTACGACAACTTGACTCCAAATTCCATCAGATCGTATGCTGAGCTGGCCACCAAGTTCGTGGGACAATACATGTATAACAAAGCTTTGAAGACAGGGACTGATAAGCTTCACGGACTAATTTTCAAGTCTGGGGAAAGTTACAGAGACTATGAGAGAAGATGGACAAAGATCTGCCAAGAGATAGGGAACGTGAGCGATGAGGCGAAAATCAGCAGTTTTACTTGGGGATTGGATAGGCACTGCGCACTCTTCGTGGAGATACACGGATCGGATCCACAGACCGAAGGAGCATTGCGTATCATCCTAGAGAAGCATGTGCGATTGCAGGAGATTCAAAGAGACAACCCACGGGGTCAATCACATCGATCCACAGATCGACAAAGGAGCAATCACAGGTCTTCGCAAGGGCAAGGAAGTACACATCGTACCAATTCGGTGGAACCCGTGCCCACAGAGAAGAGAGCGCATGACGGAGCAAGGCAATACGAGAACAAGCGTCTAAAGCCGGGAACAGGAAAGAAGAGCTACAATTTCAATGATTCTGTCTACACAAAGCTGAACACAAGTGTGTCGCAAATTCTACGAACCTTGAAATCTCGTGAGGACATGAAGTGGCCATGGTCAAGAGGACAATAAGCATCCCGGAATGAGAACCACAAAGATTTCTGTGAATATCACGAGTTCAAAGGACATCGCACCGAGGATTGCAAGATTTTAAAAGATTACATACAGGGATTGGTGGACACAGGAGATCTAGGGCAGTACGTGTGCCAGCAGCAGCGTAACCAACGAAACAAGACGGTCGTAATTCCGCCAAATGACCAGGTAGTTACAATGATCACCCATTCAGAATCACGGCCTTCAACACTCGTGGGAGGTATAAACCAGCGACTCAGGAAGCGAATGGAGAGCCATGAGGTTTTCAGTATGAACGGAGAAGCCACGGAGCAGTGGGAAGGATGGATGGCTACACCTTTAAGTTTCTCAGCAGCAGATGTTGATCAGGATATGGAGGTGCACAATGACCCCCTGGTTTTGACTCTTCCTGTTGCCGGATGGAACGTGAAGAAAATCTTGATTGATAGTGGGAGTTCCCTGAACGTGATGTTTTACAATGCGTTCCTGAAAATGAATCTCAAGGATGAGAAATTATCCCCTTCACGATACACTATTTACGGTTTCAACGGATCCATTTCAAAGCCTAAAGGAGAAATTGTATTGGAGGTAAAAGTGGTCCCCTGACGGTCAATACGAGTTTTAGCATCGTGGACGCGCCTTCGCCTTACAATGCCATAATAGGGAGATTGTGGGTTCATCAACTAAAAGGAGTTGCATCATCGTATCATCAGTACCTTAGCTTTCCCACGGACCAAGGAGAAATGCAAATCAAAGGAGATCAGGATATAGCAAGGGAGTGTCACGCGACGGAAATTAGAATGAATGCGGAGCGTGCGGAGCGAAACACCAGGAAAGCTCGCAAGGAAGAAAACAAGAATCTAGTCATTAATGAGTATCTCGAGGAGTCAAAAGGAAAGAGCTTAATGCACATGCATACAGATCCTGCGTACGAAATGGCGAGTCCATGGAGAGAAGCAGAGAGGAACAAGAACTTGGCAATTGAGCAACATCTTACGGACATAGCAAATAAAATCCTTGCTACCGCACCAAAATTCAACGGAAGCACGAGCACTTCTTGTCCCGGCATGACTCCTGATGAGATAGAAGCAATGAAAGCAGTAAAGGGGAAAGCGCACGCGAAATAGCAATTAAAGAAGGCTCCCCTCATGGGAGCCGCAGAACCGCTTTTTTCCGCGGTGGAGCCTACTAAGGAAGTAAACATAAGCACGTCTGAATCTCCAAGGATGATAAAAGTTGGGACATTAATGGAACAAGAGCAGGAAAACGCACTTCACCAATTATTAATTGAGTATGCTGACATTTTCGCATGGAAAATGGGGGATATGCCCGGCATAGACCCAAAGGTTGTGGAGCATGAGTTAAAGATAGAACCAGGAGCGCAGCCGTTTAGACAAAGATTGCGGAAGATATCACCAGATTACCAGCATACAGTGGAGCAAGAGTTGAAGAAACTTTTGGAAGCAGGATTCATCAGAGAAGTCAAGTACCCGACGTGGATTTCGAACATGGTAGTCGTACCAAAGAAGAATGGAGGCGTGCGGATCTGCATAGATTTTTCTAATCTTAACAAGGCGTGCCCAAAAGATAGTTATCCACTGCCTAGCATAGACCAACTGGTAGACGCGACCGCGGGACACGAGTTGTTATCGTTCATGGACGGATACTCCGGGTATAATCAAATTGCATTAGCACCTAAGGATCAAGAGCACACTGCTTTCTTCACCCCGAGGGGGTTGTATTGTTACACCAGGATGCCGTTTGGATTAAGAAACGAGGGGGCAACATATCAGAGACTGGTAAACAAGATTTTTGAACCATGGATTGGACGTAATCTGGAAGTGTACGTAGATGATATGCTAGTCAAAAGCAAGAAGGCGGGCAGTCACCTAGAAGATCTGAGGGAAATTTTTCAGGCCATGAGGGAGTGTCACATGAAAGTAAATCCGGAAAAATGCACTTTCGGAGTTACATCAGGCAAATTCTTAGGATATTTGGTCACGAAAAGAGGAATCGAGGTGGATCCAGCTAAAATTCAAGCAATCGTGGATATGCCATCACCACGCAAGCTGAAGGAAGTCCAAAAGCTTAATGGGAGCCTCGCGGCACTGGGAAGGTTCATTGCGAGATCGTCAGACAAATGCAAACCATTCTTCAATATATTAAAGAAAGAAAGCAAATTTGCATGGACGGATTCGTGTGAAGAAGCGTTTCAAAGATAAAAGAATACCTGGCGGCCATACCAATTCTTCAAAAGCCCGAGCGGGATGAAGTGTTGGCCTTGTATATTGCAGCTACGAGCAACGCGGTGAGCGCCGTCTTGGTCCGAACCAACCTGAAGGAAGAGCAACCAGTCTATTACGTCAGCAAAACCTTGTCTTCTGCAGAAAGAAACTACACCAAATTAGAACAACTTATCTTGGCTCTAGTCCATGCAAGTCAGAAGTTGAGAACTTACTTTGACGCGCACTACATTCGCGTGATCACTAAAGCTCCACTGGGAGCCGTGCTCGGAAACACAGAGGCGGTGGGAAGAATAGCCAAATGGAACGCACAGTTAGGGCAACACAAGATCATATATGAATCCCGTACGGCGAGAAAATCTCAAGTGCTCGCAGACTTCTTGGCGGACTTGCCCTTGGACAATGACGACGGAGTGGATGAGATACCTGGCTTTGAAGAAGATATTGAGGATCCAAACAGTATTCTGGTTCCTGCCAACTCTAAAAGATGGGAAGTTTTCGTTGACGGATCCAGGAATAAAGAGGGAGCGGGAATAGGCATTGTCATTACCTCGCCTTCTGGGGACCGTATAGTGCATTCATTCAGGCTAGAATTTGAAGAGCACACGAACAATGTAGTCGAGTACGAGGCCGTGATACATGCGTTACGGTTGATCATAGAAATGGATATCGATGATGTGCGATTGACGAGTGATTCACAACTCGTCATCCGACAAATTGAGCTAGAATATCAAACTATAGATGAGAATATGATGGCTTACATGGCCTTGGCTCAGAGTCTCGCCTCCAGGATCGAGAAGATTATCTTTCGACATTTGTGTAGAAAGGATAACCGCCATGCGGACGCCTTGGCATTCTTATCCTCAATGATGAAAGACCCGACTGCAGATGCCATCAAAATAGGAAGAATATATGAACCCTCGATCAAGTTAAAAGGAATCATGGTCACGGACCAAGGGCAAATATCTCCAGAGGAGGATTTGGAAGATAAAGCTACCATGGAGGACCTCGTCGAGAAAGCAGAAAAGGACCGAGAAATGATGATTGACGAGGAAAAAGACTGGAGAATCCCGATTCGCAAATTGCTGGAAAAAGGGTTAAGGCCGTCAAATTACTTGCAAGAAAGAAAAATTGAGTCAAAGGCGGGAAATTATGAGTTGCGAGAAGGAATTTTGTACAAAAAGTCATTCTCAGGGCCGCTTTTCAGATGTTTATCCAGAAAAGAAGGTCACCAAGTACTGATCGCCATACACTATGGAGACGCAGGAAATCACAGCGCGGGAAGATCTCTGGCACACAAAGCAAGGATGCAAGGGTACTATTGGCCATACATGAACAATGACGCCGCTAACATGTCTAAAAGGTGTGAAGAATGTCAACGATATGCACGAAGAATCCGAGCTCCCGCCACTACATTGAATTCTGTACTTAGCCCTTGGCCATTCGCGAAGTGGGGAATAGACATAGTTGGTCCTCTCGTAATGGGCACCAAGAAAAGAAGATATCTAATAGTGGCTACGGATTACTTCACAAAATGGGTGGAAGCGAAAGCTCTGTCTAATATCAGAAACATTGACGTCTTCACGTTCATTTTCGAGAATATTATCTGTAGATTTGGAATTCCCGCGGCAATAGTCTCAGACAATGGAGCGCAATTATCTGGAGCGCACGTGGATGAACTTTTTGAACTCTTCAAAATAGCACAGCTAAAGTCTACTCCCATTTATCCTCAAAGCAATGGACAGGCGGAAATCACAAACAAATCCATTGCTCTAAACTTGAAAAGAACTTTGGGGCCTAAGAAAGGAGCCTGGTGCGAACAGTTACACAACACCCTATGGGCATACCGTACTACAAGAAGAGAGGCAACTGGAGAAACACCATTCTTACTCACCTTCGGAGCTGAAGCGGTAATCCCTACGGAGGTTATACTCCCCACCACAAGAAGTGAAGCATGGGAGAAAGGATTTAACTCAGACTTGATGTTACAAAAGCTAGACGATCTTGAAGAAAGAAGAGAAGTCGCGTTGCAGCGCATGGAGAATTATCAGCAAAGGTTGGCTAGAGAATACAACAAAAAATCTAGATCTCGAAATTTCGTGGTGGGACAGTACGTACTAAGGGTTATCCCCGCGTACCAGAAGGAGAAACAAGTAGGGAAATTTGCTCCAACTTGGGGAGGACCTTACATCATCCATGATATAGCCGGAAAAGGATCATATGTTCTGAGAAACATGAAAGGGCAGACATTGCGTCATCCATGGAACGCGACATATTTGAAGCCGTACTACCCTTAATAGTTTTAAAAGACAAGAAGCGCAGGGACGCGCACCGCGGGCAGAAGAAGATAAAGGCTTAGGCTGTTGAATGTGTCTATCTCTGAGAGGAATCGCGGACCTCATTTTCTGAATATTACAGCACTTTAGAATTTCAAGAAGCGCAGGTTTGCGCGCAACAGCCAGAAGAAGATATGGATTTCCATCACCCGTGTATCTATCTCTGGAGGGGAGTTGCAGACCTCAAATATCAAGTACTAGTTCGAATATTATAAAAGCTGCGTCAACCTAAAAAGCGTGTATATAGCGTCATCGAGTTGCCAAGCAAAAATCAGGCTTAGCATCAGCAAAAATAACTATTTGTATGTAAAAAAATTTAATAAATAAAGATAGTGCATAGTTATCACCCGTGGACGTAGGTATTTCGGTACCGAACCACGTTAAATCAATGTGTCAAAATTGGCGTCAATCATGATACTAATAAAAAAGAGGCCTACAAAGGCCCAAAATCATCGCGATACCGTCAAAACCAACATTTTGATAAGAGTATCCAGCAAATGTATAAACGGGTAAAAACACGCCATGTGTAATCTCTCCAGATTAACCTCGTAAGTGTCAATAAGTGTAAGACCAGAAGTTCTAATCGATAACAAGAGATGCCTAACGTACAACACAGATCCCTACCCAAAAGGAGCCAAGATCCGGGTAGGGAAACACCCCATATATGATTCCGCTTCCCTTTGGCCAAGGCTTAGCAATCATTATGACTGGGCAAACACTTAAACAAACATTACACCATATCAAAAAGCACCAAAATCAGATTGAAGTTCACAAGTCAGTATTGGCCCGCACGGGATCTACCAGCCTTTGCAATACTTGACTGGGGCAGTCAGTATTGATCCGCACGAAGGCTCCAAAATTACAGACAATACTTGACTGGGGCAAAGTCAGTATCGGCCCGCACGGGACCTATCAGCCTTTGCAATACTTGACTGGGGCAGTCAGTATTGATCCGCACGAAGGCTCCAAAATTACAGACAATACTTGACTGGGGCAAAGTCAGTATCGGCCCGCACGGGACCTATCAGCCTTTGCAATACTTGACTGGGGCAGTCAGTATTGAGTCGCACGAAGGCTCCAAAATTACAGACAATACTTGACTGGGGCAAAGTCAGTATCGGCCCGCACGGGACCTATCAGCCTTTGCAATACTTGACTGGGGCAGTCAGTATTGATCCGCACGAAGGCTCCAAAGTTGCAGACAATACTTGACTGGGGCAAAGTCAGTATCGGCCCGCAGAGGACCTATCAGCCTTTGCAATACTTGACTGGGGCGGTCAGTATTGATCCGCACGAAGGCTCCAAAATTACAGACAATACTTGACTGGGGCAAAGTCAGTATCGGCCCGCACGGGACCTATCAGCCTTTGCAATACTTGACTGGGGCAGTCAGTATTGATCCGCACGAAGGCTCCAAAATTACAGACAATACTTGACTGGGGCAAAGTCAGTATCGGCCCGCACGGGACCTATCAGCCTTTGCAATACTTGACTGGGGCAGTCAGTATTGAGTCGCACGAAGGCTCCAAAATTACAGACAATACTTGACTGGGGCAAAGTCAGTATCGGCCCGCACGGGACCTATCAGCCTTTGCAATACTTGACTGGGGCAGTCAGTATTGATCCGCACGAAGGCTCCAAAGTTGCAGACAATACTTGACTGGGGCAAAGTCAGTATCGGCCCGCAGAGGACCTATCAGCCTTTGCAATACTTGACTGGGGCGGTCAGTATTGATCCGCACGAAGGCTCCAAAATTACAGACAATACTTGACTGGGGCAAAGTCAGTATCGGCCCGCACGGGACCTATCAGCCTTTACAATACTTGACTGGGGCAGTCAGTATTGAGTCGCACGAAGGCTCCAAAGTTGCAGACAATACTTGACTGGGGCAAAGTCAGTATTGATCCGCACGGTACTTACCGTTTTAGTGATATTTTGCTAAGGTAACGTAACTTGACTTATGATGTGTAACAGGGGCAAGTATGTATACATACTTTGTGTCAAACTTATGTTACCCATCATAAGCCAAAGAGACAATATTTTTTGTTTAAGCAAAGGCCTTGGCAAAGCAGATATGACAATCTCATTCCTCAAACAGGGGCCGTAGAAGAGAATGGAAAGGAAAGTATAAACAAAAATTCTGATGATTGACCATTAAATAAAAGGCAAATTACAGCATAAGTGATTACACCCGCATTCACCCCAATAGTGAGGCAGCAGTACAAAATACCAAAATGTCATAAAGGATAATCAAAAACAATCATCAGAATCAAGGAAAGTTTGAAAACTTAAAGACAAAAACATCTAAGAAGAAGGCGCAGTAGCAGGAGGATCAGAAGACTTCTTATCAACTGAAGCTGCAGACGTCGAAGATTGAGTAGCACGTGGATCAGGTCGTACAGGCAAGGGTAAGACGGGATAATCCTTCCCAGTAGCTACGCGAAGCTGGTCGTGAAGAGTGTTCACTTTGGTAGCGTACTTCAGATGTGCGACAAAGGAAACTTCAGTAATCTGATGACTAAGCGTGGATACTCTCTTCTCAGCTTTGGAAGCGCGTTGCTCAACAGAAGTCACCTGTGAGAGAAGATTAGCACGATGATTCTCTGCCTCAATTAGTTTTCCTTGTAACTCCGAGATTCGGGAATTCGCAGTATGAAGTTGTTCTTTAAGACCTGAAAGAATAAAGAAAATGAGTGCGAGAAGACGATATACACGAGAACAGAAAACAGTACGCGAGGACCTCACTCGTGATGACAGTATTACCCTTGAAATCTACAGATAAAGCTTCTGCGGTCCCAATAAGAACACAATTATCCTCGGAGAGTTTGACATGTGATGCCTCAAGAGAATCGTAAAGGGACTGCAGATTAGCTATCTCTGCTTTGTGCAATTGAGTTTCGTGTTCAATACAGACATTTTCATTATAGACTCCTTTCACTGCACATTTCCATTTAGCACATGACATCTCGTCATCAAGCCCTTTTGAGGTCAACTCATTGACAGTACGCCTAGCAGAATCTAGCTCAGTTTTGAGAATCTCGAATTCTTCTCTAAAACTGAGGTTCTCACGGGAAAGATGAGACACTTGGGAGCGTAATTCTTCAATAGTAATACGATCCGAGTCAGGAGTACGATCGGCAAGATGTGCGCGCAGGTCTGAAAGATCACGGGTTACATTTATCAAGGAAGAAGTTTTCCAAGATAATTCAGCATCTGCCTTCTTCTCGTAAGCTCTATAATCAGCAACAGCCCTAAGCCTTTGTTGATCAACTTTATGATATGCTTCTCTACACTCTTTTACTACATCACTCTGCTTGTTATATCTAAGTTTCACATTTACTAACTCAAGTGCAAGTTCTTTATTTTGGTTTCGGAGCATGTTAACTGATTCGCGAAGGGATTGAACTTCATTTTCGCCCGCCCCTGGTCAGCAGGGGGGACACTTTAGGTAATAAACCAGACAAACACAGCAAGAAGTGGGCAAGAAAACAAGAGACAGAAATGTACCTTGTTTTGACTGCAGTTGAGCACGAAGATCCTCCAACTCCTTGTGTAATGACGCATTCTCCTCAGAAAGCTGACGGTTGGATTCAGTCAATCTAGCAATCTCGGGAGCAGCAGGACCGGCCTCGGCAAGTTCTTTCTGCAAGTCACTAATCTGGGCGCGCGCGTTCCTTAGCTCTTCCCGCTCGTCAGCAAACAAAACAGACAACTGAATGGACTTGAACCTAAAGTACTTATACAGCATACAACAACTGTACTGATACTTCATCAACTAAAAAAGCATGAAAGTAATGTCAGCAAGAAGCCTAAAGAATAATGAAGCGATAAAGAAAAAAGACAACGATTATGAGGATTACCGCAATAAGATTCATCTGAGGGAATAAGTACGCCTCACCATCAGCAATAAGTATCATTTCTTTCACACTGAGGTTGAGATCCAGACCCGCAGTAAGAGAAGCACACCCCGGGTCACTAGAACTGCGACCCCAGCTTTCCCGCACATCAACAAAAGGTGCAGTGGCGGTCTCCTCACGAATACGGACGCTGATTTTAGGCTCACCCGGTAACGCGGTGGAAGATGAAGAAGGAATAGAAAGGTAGCCTCTATCACGGGCCCAAGCAAATCCGCGCTCGTCATCCGACAAGTGAATTAATAACTCGGCAACATCGACATTCATGCAGGCGCCAGAATTAGGAATGGATTGCGAGTCATTAAAGACAGTAGCGGCTACCGGCATCACGGGTTTGTCCCAGTCATCAAAACCGTCCAGTATGTCATTGGTAACATCAAATTCATCTTCTCCACCCGCGTTAAAAGAAAGGGATTTGGTCGGGGTGCGCTCTGTATTCCCACGAAAGAGAACATTATGCACGTCAGTGGCATCATGAGCAAGGTTATCACGATTCCCTCCAGAAACATCTTGGCTAGCATCATCACGAGCACGAGCACCCGCACTAACTTCATCCTCCGTATCATCCGCCTCAAAAGGACCTTCCACAGATGCGTTACCACGGGATTGAATTTGGGTAGGAGTGACATCGCGGTCCAACGATGCAGAGCGTGAAGTATCACGACGGTTGGAGCTACGTTCATCATCACTCGCACCCCTGTCTAGTGCGCGGGAATCCTCTTCTGAATTCTCGTGTTCCGGGATCTTAGAATTAGACGACTCACGATCTGTCTCCTCGGGATCTTGCTCAGAGTCTTGTTCTGGATCCTCAGAATCTTCTTCATCCTGTTTATCGCCTGAGGATTGTTCCACAGCAGAATCTGAGGACTGGACGCCCTCCTTCTCGGATTCAGGAGAAGACTCGGAAATTACTTTCTGTTTTTTCTTAGCCACCTAAGAAAGAGAAGAGATTAGTACGGGAGTTAATGCTCTAAATAAAAAAGCTAGGAATCAAGAGAAATCATACTTGGGAATGAGAAGCAACAACTTTTCGCTTCTTATTAGCTATCACAATCGAGCCGTGTTCAGGAGTACTGAAGTCATCAATGTTGGCGCAAAAATCTTCCAAGTCCAAATCATAAAGGCAGAATCTTTGCTTCCTATACACTTTAGGCTGAGGAAGTGGAAGAGCTGGATCTGTCAAACTGAAACCATGCGCCCAGGGACCAATAATCTCACAAGGAGTACTGTACCAGGTGAAGTCATGGTCGTCACGCACTTTGTCCGCCTTGGCAATATTCTTGGCGGTAGGACCGTCAACATCACTAAGTAAGCGTATCTCACCCTTCTTAGCTTGTTTTGTCGTCAATTGGCGTCTTTTCACACCAACACTCCATCTCACACGTGCGGTAGGCAAGATCAAATCAGCATAGGTTTTGCTGAAGTTCTCGGGAGTGTACAATTCCTGGTCCGAGAAGTCAGGTTTAAAAGAAGTTACTTTAGTCTCCTTATCACTGCGACACGCGCATTCCGTCAGGACTCGCCAAAAGCTACCAGTGTAAAGAGAAACATGACGCCACTTGGACCATTTGGTATTGCGACCGCACAAAACATCGTAAAAGAAGTGGTTCGTCTCCTTGGCATCGTACAAAGGGATCCTAAGACCCGCAGCCAGTGCTCCCACAGTAGTCAGGAGATGATTGTCATCATATTTGTACTTTTTGATCACATCCAGAGTTAGCACGTCATTCTCGCACTCGACGAACTTAACTTCGAACTTTTCCAGCCCAAACTTCTTCTTGATGTCATCAATACTACAGTGTTTAAAAGAATAGTTCTCGGGAGCAATGCTAATGTCTGGATAAGGGTCGAATTTCAAAGCGTATGATTGTGCAACAGGCTTGACCTTTGAGGAAGCTTTGTTGCTAGGAGAACGTGGACGCTTCCCGGACGGGACTTTGCCTAAAGTCTTGGATGAAGTACGCGCACTTTTCCGTGATCCCCCCATTTGCTTAGGATCCACATCAATTCCTTTGCCTGTATCAGCAGGAGCAGTACGGGCCTTACTTGGCTTAGGATTCGCGTAAACTCCTTTGCCAGTATCAACAGGAACATTATGGGCCTTACTCGACTTAGGATTCGTATCAACTCCTTTACCCGTGTCAGAAGGAGCAGTACGGACCGCATTAGGCTCGGGGCGGACATCAGGTTCTTTACCCTTCCCAGAAGGTGCAATGATGGATTCCTTAGAAGGTTTACTGATAACACGAGAACGCGAATCCTTTACTTCATGAGATGACCCAATTTTAGCGGTAGATTCCCGTCGGTCACCTGCGGGAATGGACTGAGATTTACCAGAAGGCCTCGACCCGCGTTCCAAAGGCAACTCCTGTCCATCACGGGAACGATGTGTTCTGTCCCCTTCACGAGACTGATCACGATCATCACGAGAACGACGGACATCACCTTGATCACCTCCATGAGATCTATCTCTTCGGGATTTATCACGAGAATGACTGTCTTTGTGCCTTTCACGAGAGCGGCCACTTTGGTGAACATCAGGAGAAGACTTAGATTTTTCCCCTGCACGAGGACTACGGTTATGACGGTCTTTATGCGAGCGCGAATCTTCTTTCGCCCGAGAGGACATGATACACTACATCAAAAAACAGCACGGGATCATAAGAATGACAAAAGCAGGAAAAGAACGTAGAAGGAAACCCGTGCGGGATTTTGGCTTAAGACGAGTAACAGGGGCAAGTATGTATACATACTTTGTTTTTGAACATATGTTACCCGTCATAACCCCAAATCCCGCAACCACAACAATGTACAAATTACAGACAGAAGGAAAAGTGAAAAGCATTGAATATTTGCAGACAGGCATATCCAGGACGGAAGTAAAGCAAAAGGAGCAGGAAAAACAAAATCAAATCAAAGTCAAGAAAGACAAGGACAAATGTAAGGAAGATTGAAAGCCTACAGTCGATTGCTCACCAACCAACCCCATAGAAGACCATTAAGGAACATCAGAATTGAAGGCAAAAAGGACGCAAACAAAAGAAGAAAGACGACATACCTGGGCAGAATTAAAGATGCAACAGCAATGGGCAGAGGGACAGATGCAGGGATATTAATGGTGGAAAGAAGGATTTCGGAAAAAACAAGGAAGGGAGTAGAAGAGAGTCAGAGAAGAAGAGAGTCAGAGAGGAAGAAGATAAAAGAGGAAATAAAGTAAGGGTTGACTCCTATTTATGAAGAATAAAACAAGCATTGAAGTCCATGACCCCTTTAATCTAGGGACGGTTACGCAAACGTGCGAATATGGAAAGACAGCAATA
>JAJJMA010199246.1:0-19419 GCA_023529015.1 Papaver nudicaule | reverse complement strand
GAGACTTGGCGGCATGGGTAGGGTCAGATCCCATAATGTGCATGGCATTTCCCGCCACACTCAAAGATGAAGCCCTAGCTTGGTTTCATGGGTTGGAGGAAGGAAGAATTAAATCTTTTAGTAAATTAGAAAGCAAGTTCTTACGTACATTTATTCAGAACAACATAAGTCAACCTGGCGTGGAAAGACTGTTCAACATCAAGAGAAGGCCCTCAGAGACCTACAAAAGTTTTATTCAAAGATGGAGAAAGTCGAGCAGCGAAGTGGGAACATCGGTATCTGACAAAGAAAAAATAAGAGCATTTATTAGCGCTTTGGAGACATCAGATCCAATGTATCAAAAACTATTCTGGGAGGCGCCAAAGGATATGAAAACTTTGAGGGCTATACAGGATGAATGGATAAATTATGAAGAAATCCAAGCAGAGGAGCTTCGCTTAAAAAGAGAGAGAGTGAAGCAAATTCACTCGATCAATAATTATTCTCTGGAAGAGCAGGAGGAAATAAGAAAAGAGTGGAAGAAAGCAGAGCAGCAGAGGCTGGCGCAAATTTCTTCTTCGGCGATGGTGGTACCTAAATTAGTAAAGCAACAACAACAAGTTACCGCCGAGCAGCATTGGAATTCACAGAAGCGAGAAAATTATGATGGTAGAGATAGGCAAGATAATCGAGGAGGCAACAATGGCAGAGGCGGAAGAGATATTCGGCGAAATGGGAATGGCGATAGAAGATACAATGGAGATAACAGAAAATTTGGTAGAGGCAACCAGCAACCTTTCCAAGACGCTACCTTACCAAAGTTGGGAGTTTTTTATACTGATGCATGGGGACAAATCGAGAACTCTAACTGCAGAGATGATATCCGCTATCCGTACAATAGAGGAAATCCAAGAGTCCCACCAACTAACACCAATTCCTTTTGTCAATTCCATCAGTTTCACGCCCACACAATTGAAAACTGTACCGGCGTGAAGCAGGAAGTCCACAGATTCATTCGCTTGGGGAAATTTCAGGAATTCCTTGAGTTACCACCGCCGCCTCCTGTCATGGTTCAGCCAATTCAAGCCATTCCATCTCAGGCTCCAAATGTGTATGAGGTAAAAGTAGAGCGAGACTTGTTGGAATTTGACTGTTTTTCCATTGTACATTCAAAGATCACCAGGGATGAGTTCCACGATAATGTCCTATCCAGAGTACATAAGCGAGATAGAATGGGAAATGAAATTTGTAGCGTCGCTGCTAAGCAAGAACCCCTGCAGGATTGGATGAAGGCTTATGTAGGTTTCTCCGCTGAGGAGACACATCCAGAAGGAAGGAATCATAATAACCCTCTGGTTCTCACTATTCAAATGGGGAAATTCAGATTGCCTAAAGTGCTTATTGATCCGGACAGTTTGGTAGATATTCTTTTCATCTCTGCATATGAGGCCATGAAAGCGAAAGACACCGAAATCCCTTCGCCGACAGTTTCCTCCTACAACATTTATGGATTTAATTGGATTGCTTCTAAGCCTAAAGGCGAAATTGAATTCAAAATCGTGATCTGTGATGAATACTTGTTGAACACTATTCTTTGCATTGTGGATGTTGATTCGCTGTATGCTGCCATCCTTGGAAGGCCATGGCTCCACAGCCTAAAGGGAGTACCTTCCACTTACCATCAGCGCCTAAGGTTTCCAACACCTATAGGAGTCGCTGAGTATGTAGGAGATTTGGCAGTAACGAAAGATTGTAATACAATAGATATACAAATGCGATAAAATGGGAAAGCCAGAATTGCAGAGAAAAAGAAACAAGGCAAGGAAGTCATGAAGGAGCAGGAGATCCAAGAATTCATCGCCGACCCCTCAACATATGTGCATTCGGTAAACTCAGTAGAAGATTCGGCGAAGCCTGAAGCGAAGACCTTATAGCAATTAAAGGAACCATCGCCGATGGGAGAACCAGAATTACATTTTACGGCGGTGGAACCTACTAGAGATATAAACATCGGCGAAGAGAACGATCCGAAGGTGATAAAAATTGGTACTCTATTAAACGAAGACGAGTCAGCGAAGTTACAAGCACTACTCAAAGAATATGTTGATGTCTTCGCTTGGGGCATGAATGAAATGCCAGGCATTGACCCAGCGATAGCATGTCATAAGCTAGATATTGATCCAAAGATTAGGCCTTTTAAGCAAAGGATAAGGAAATTGGCTCCAGCTTACAAAGAAGCAGTAGAAGCAGAGATTGATAAGATGAGGGCGTCTGGTATCATAAGGCCAGTACAATATCCTCAATGGATAACTAATATGGTAGTGGTACCTAAGAAGAACAAGGGAGTACGGATCTGCATCGATTTCAGCGACCTCAACAGGGCATGTCCAAAGAATAGTTTTCCGCTGCCAAGTATCGATCAAACAGTCGATGCCACATCAGGACATGAGTTGCTGTCATCTATGGATGGTTACTCAGGGTATAACCAAATACCATTGGCGGAGGAAGATCAAAAACACACTGCCTTCTTCTCCACCAAAGGATTGTTTTGTTACACCCGAATGCCCTTTGGATTGAAGAATGCTGGTGCTACTTATCAAGAAATGGCACAGAAGATGTTTGAAACATGGATAGGAAAAACAATGGAGGTTTACGTTGATGATATGCTTGTCAAGAGCAAGAAGAAACAAACTCATGTGCAAGACCTCAGAGAAATATTTGATCACATGCGTATTACCAAGTTAAAAATAAATCCAGCGAAATGTGTTTTTGGCGTAACTTCAGGAAAATTCTTGGGGTATGTTGTCACCAAGAAGGGCGTAGAAGCTGATCAGGCCAAGATTAAGGCAATTAAAGATATGCCTTCGCCAGTAACAGTGAAGGATGTCATGCGGCTCAATGGAACTTTGGCGTCGCTTAATATATTTATCTCCAGATTCTCTGATAAGTGCAAATTATTCTTCCAGACATTGAAGAAGGAGAAAAGTTCAACTGGACTGAGGCACATGAAGCTGCCTTTCAGGGTATTAAAAAGTATCTCGCTACTCTTCCAGCGATTCAACCACCTGATCATGGCGAAGAACTCAGAGTTTACCTCGCTGCAACACCCTTCGCCATCAGTGCCGTGCTTGTAAGAACCAAGGGTGGAGAAACGCCTATTTATTATATTAGCAGAACATTACAAGGGGCAGAAAAGAATTATACCAAAATTGAACAATTGATCTTGGCGTTAGTCTTTGCATCCCAGTGGCTACGTCCATACTTTCATGTTCATCCCATTGTTGTTCTAACCAAGACTCTTATAGAATCCATTCTGCACATCTCCCAAAGAGTAGGGCGAATCGCCAAATGGAATCAGCAAATTGAGCAGTTTGGCGTCCAATATGAAATACGTACAACACAGCGGTCTCAAGTTATTGCGGACTTCCTTGCCGACTTTCCAATTGGTGAAGAAGAAGAGATAGAAGAAATCCCATTCTCTTTGGATGAGCGAGAGAATGAAATGCCATATCTATTGAAATGCAGTCCTAACGGATGGGAGGTTTATGTAGATGGTTCATCAAATAAAGAAGGAAAAGGAATAGGAATTGTCCTAACTTCGCCGAAAGGAGCCAGGATAGTACACTCGTTGAGGCTGGAATTTCCGGCGACAAATAATGAGGCAGAATATGAAGCGGTCATTCACGCCATGCGAATACTCATTGAAATGGGCATCAACGACGTTATATTGATAAGCGACTCTCAGCTAGTGATTCGACAAATCTCTGGACGATATCCGACATCAGATCCGTCTCTGCAGAAGTACCTAAAACTTGCTAGGGAGTACGCCCAGAGGATCCCAGGTATCAAGTTTCGCCACATCTGCAGAAAAGGCAACAGGCACGCCGATGCTTTGGCTTTTATCTCCTCAATGATGACAAATCCTAATATCCCTTCAATAGCTATTGAAAGAGTGAAGCAATCTTCGGTGGAAGAGCGAGAGCAAAGAGAAGTATTCGCAACAAGCACTGAGGAATCAGTGGAGACAGATTGGAGTACGCCGATACGATATTATTTGGACCGCCTTACGCTACCAGGAAAACAGATTTTAGCTCACCAAGTCATTAGTAGATCAACGAACTATGAGCTTCGAGATGGAATTTTGTATCGCCGGTCATTCTCTGGACCATTACTGCGGTGTGTATCAAGAGAAGAAGGCAAGAAATTACTAGAAGCAATCCATGAAGGAGAATGTGGGAATCACAGCGGTCAGAGAGTTCTAGCATTAAATGTTAGAATGCAAGGGTACTACTGGCCCTGGATGAATAGTGATGCCAAAGAACATGCTCACCGATGCAAACAATGCCAGTTGTATGGAAGAAGAATTAAAGCGCCAGCGACATCATTATATTCAGTGCTCATCCCTTGGACCTTCGCCAAGTGGGGCATTGACATAATTGGACCACTGACACCAGGCTCAGGACAATGGAAATACATCATTGTGGCGACGAATTATTTTACCAAGTGGTGTGAGGCCAAAGCTATTAAGAAGAAGATAGGACAATAAGTATTCACATTCATTTGGGAGAATATATTTTGCAGATTCGGTGTACTGGCGGAGATATGCACTGTGTTTTTACCTGCAAAAACAATGTACCGTCTCTGGGTACTTTCGTAGTGCTCGGAGATCAAAGTCGAACAAGACAAGCCTAAACCAAGGATGGTCGTTCCCGTCTTGCTTCGGTCACAGAGAGGATAGAGGTTGGTCTAGAGAGGGAAACATCGAAGAAACTTGAGATCAGGTTGAGGATGTGTTTTGGGTGTAAGAGTTCAAGATCTCCGTCGTGAAGTCGACTGGAAATCTCCAAGGCTAGAATCGTGCTTCGATTCTCAGGTGTTTTCTCTGAGGCTCTGGTTGTTTCTGGATTGTGTGTTCTAGGTGTTCTGAACGTTCTTAATGTTCTGAAAAATTTTCTCCCTTGGAAGATAGAGGAAGCCTCTATTTATAGTTTGAACTCACCCTGATCTCTCGACAGAGAAGGTGGAAGTCGTGGAACAGTGGAGGAGTGGAGGACATGCGTTGGTTTCCGTAACTGCCTGAGTCGTGTGGAACATGCCCACTCGCGCCATCTTCTCGTAACTGTCCACTATCTCCATCATTTTCTTTCAACTGCCGTAGACCGCCAGACCAATACCCCTAAAGTTATCCCCCCGTGTTATGTTTTGATGTCTCAAGCGAGTGATACGCAGATATTGCGTAGTTGAGTTTAGTGGAGTAGAGTTGTACGACTAATTTTCGTGACCAACATGAGTGTAGTGCCTCCGGGACACGAGTATAGGAGTGGCCTTGGCTGTTGGCCAAGGCCATAAGTGCTTAACGCCATAGCCCAAGAGGCTAAGGCCTTGGTCTTTGGCCAAGGCCGACTAATTGAACGCGCTTTGGCGCTAGTTATGGTGGTGCCATGGCTTATGGCGCCACGACCTTGGCCTTTGGCCAAGGCCAGCTTGTTGTGGCGCCATGGATTATGGCGCCACGGTCTTGGCCTTTTGCCAAGGCCTACTTGTTGTGGCGCCATGGAGTATGGCGCCACGGCCTTGGCCTATGCCCAAGGCCAGCCTGTTTGCGGCTATATTCCTCGTTATGGCCTTGGCCTTTGGTCAAGGCTTAAGTAGGTTTGTGGCGTCTTACGCCATGGCCTTGGCCTCTTGGCCAATGCTGATTTTTGTGAATCCATGGTGGCTCATGGTTTGTGGTGCCATGCTATGTGGCGTTTATGGCTTTGGCATCTGGCCAAGGTCGGCTTTGGGGCAGCCTGTGCCTTAGTCGTGGTGTGAGTGCTTATACTACAACACACTTGGGGTCATGGCGTGTTTATCCATGGTATGCTAGACCATCCTGAACTTGGGATTAGGTCCGCTTAGGCCTGCTTAGGCTGATGCGTGCTTCTCAGAGAGCTCTGGACCGGCCTGGAGCTTCAATATTCCCGAGGTTTGCACCAAGACTCGTATGTTGAGTCGTATTAAGAGGAAATCCATGAGGATACGTCTCTGTTGATTCTTCACCGTGTACCATTAAGCGACCCGGCTCTGAGCAGATCAATGGGTTTAATATGCTGGTAAGATTATTAGTACTGCTCCATGATATTACCCTCCCCGCCGGAGTCATAAGAGAGAGCTCATAGAGAGTTTGTTTAGCTCACGGAATGGGTTGCACTCTGAGCTATAGAGATGAGCCTGAATAGGCGATTGCCTTTAATAAGACATTGTTTCGAGAGTGTTTTGACAATCTTGTCCCTCTCTCATTTTTCACCATCTACACACTGATAATGGAAAGGAACTTGTCGGCGACAACATTAGAAAGTTACTCGCTAATTACAGCGTCAAGCTGGGAAAATCAACTCCATTATACCCTCAGAGTAATGGACAAGCGGAAGCCACCAACAAGACTATTGGAATGGGGCTGAAGAAAAGGGTGGAGAAGCATAAAAAAGCATGGTGCGAGCATTTACATAATGTTTTGTGGTCTTACAAGACCACTGTTAGAGAAGCAACTGGAGCATCTCCTTTCTTGCTTACTTTTGATGCTGAAGCAGTACTTCCCTCTGAAGTAATCCTACCAACTACAAAGCATGAGGCATGGGAGAAGAATCTAAATACCGACTTGATTCTAGCCAACTTGGATGATTTAGAAGAGCAGTGGTTGATTTGCTCTTACGCACATGGAAAATTATCATCGCCAATTGTCTAGAGAATACAATAAGCGAGTGATCCCAAGAGAATATCAACCTGGCGAGTTGGTGCTTCGAGAAATTCCCCCATCTCAGCGAAAGGGATGTAGAAAGTTAGAACCAGTATGGGAAGGTCCTTATGTTATCAAAAGAGTAGCTGGAAGTGGAGCATATGTGCTGATTGATGAACATGGCGTGGAGATAGAACATCCTTGGAACGCCAAGTTCATCAAGAAGTACTATCCTTGAAAGGAGCAATGTAAAATCCGAAGTCTTGGGCGGGCATAATACCCAAGAAGTCTTATTAGCTTATGTAAAACAACAGCGAATAAGATCCGGGGACGTAGGTTTGCTATCATGCGCCGAACCCCATTAACAAATCATAGTGTCATTTACATTTTTCGCTGGATACTATAACCTCAGTGACGTCTAAAGCCTAAAGGCTTCGCTAAAACAATAACACGCTGAGGCAAAATGCCCACTATCAGGCTACAAAGCCATCTACTGAGGCAAAAATGCCAAATAAATTACAAGGCAATAAAGCCATATAAACAAAAACCCTGATCAGGTATTAAGGCCAAGCGCCACCACTAAAGGCATAATGCCCCAATTAATAAAATTAAGTGAAGCTAAAGGCTCTCATTTCAGAAGCACGAAAGCTTGCTTGCTTCATTGAGTGAATAACCTCCTTGTAATGGTAAGACCGACCCAGGATTAGCTGTAAGGCCAATCGTGTTACTTGTTGGTCTGTAAGTGTTTGGCGAATAAGACCTTATTGGCGAGAGCCACCGTAGCATCACATCGGCGAAAGCCATTGTGTTAATTAGCCTACACCGTAGCATCACTCCGGCGAGAGCCATTGTGTAATAAGCCTACTGGGCAACCCAAACAACTTATAATGGATCGCCGACGGGCACAAGTAATGGTTACGGCTGGGGTGTTAACCTAGGCTCCGCATGAAATTGTTGGATGTACAAGCACAGGACTTTATTCAATGGCAAGTTAAGTCTTTGAAGACAAACGCGAAAATAATATGCCAAATCAACAAAGGAAAATTATACACCAATAACAAATGATGCAAAGCATAAAAGTTATATTCTCATGGCAATACTTAAGGTGATGGTGATACTGTTCACTACAAAAGAACAAAGGAAAATAGCAGAAATATAAGAAGATGGCGAAAATTATAAAAGGTGGCTCTTCGCTTTCTTCTACTTCAACACCTTGGATCTGGAAAGGGACTGGAAACTTCAACATCTTGAGTCACGGGAGTTGAGTCGCCCTCAAGGGTTGAAGACAAAACTTGCCTGCCATCACCAGTGTTTTTCCCTTTTTCATTTCCTGCGTTGGCTTCATCAGGCTTGTTTTCTTCTTCCCTTTCCCCTTTGTTTTCTTGTTTGTCCTTGTCCTGATTTTCTTCTTCTTCTTCTTCTTCTTCTTCTTCTTCTTCTTCTTCTTCATTCGCTCTCTCTCCAACATTTTCATCTTCTTCTTCTTCGTCAGACCCGGAACCTTCGCCGTCTTGATCACAATCCACAACCTCGTTCACAGCGGGAGGTTTAGGAACAATGATATACTCGGCGGGAATCTCGAGTTTAAGTTTGGGAAACTCTCTATTAACAAACTCTTGCACGGCGATAAAATCCAACAAAAGCAGTTGCTGGCTATGCTTGGTTGCTTGAGCTTGGAGATCTTTTTGAGCCTGACTCAAATCAGTTTTGAGCCCATCGTGGATTTTCCCCAGATACTTCACTTTGCTCTCAAGACCTTCAATATTCGCCTGGCACTTTTTATGATCTTGGAGTTGAAGATTCAACTCAGCAATTTGGTTGGGGCATTGGCGATGTTCTTCCAAAGCTTGGTTCAACCTCTCCTCACGGCCATTATGATGAGCGAGTTTCCCTGCCAGTTCAGAAATTGTGTCAGCACAGAGTTGGTGGTCTTCAACAATCTTCTTTCGTTTTTCTAGCTCGTCCTCCAGCTGTTTGATTCGCTCTGAGAAGAATAAAGTAAAATGGTTAGAGCTGAGACAAAAATAAAGGTACAACGGAAAGTATCCTAAGAATCTACCTTCTAGCTCGCTCACGTGCCTACAAGCGCCTGTTTGGGCTTCTCTAAGGAGATTTAGATGGGATTCAAACTTGGTATTGATGGATGAGACGGACACAGTGGCCACTTATTGAAGTTGGGACATCAGCTGATCATTGAGCTCCCTAGCCCTATCGCCATGAATTTTTGAAATTTTTTTCCACCTTTGCATTTCTTGCTGGGCGAAATCTCTCTCAGAAATTGTTGTGTTTAAGCGAGAGGCAATCCTGTCAGCCCTTGATTTTTCCTCTTGGTATAAAGAGCTTGCCCTCATGTGATCTACCATAGCAGCCTCCTTTCGCTTGTTGTTAAGTTCTGCTATACGGCGGACGTTATCGCGCTCACTTTCATTCCATTTTACATTGGCTTGGGAAACTTTGAGAAGATTATCAAGGTTAACATTCAGTTCGCTAACATACTCTAACTCTCGGCGATACCACTTAATAGTCTTAGCCTGGCCAAACATCAAATTGCACTACCTAGCATTAGCATCCGCCAAGTTATCTATCTCAGTTTCAACTCGCTTCAGTCGGGTGTCAGAATGTTGTCGACAACCTTGGAAGGGGAAAGATCTAAGGGTTTCAGCGAAAGGCTAGAAGTATAAAGAAAATTCACAATTCACAACTAAGGATGAGAAAAGCTTACCTTGCAAGTCATTGCGCTCTTCCATACCCTTGGCGTTCGCTTTATGCCATTCCTCAGCAGCCTTTTCCTTCTCTTTCACTTGGCGATCAAGATCTTTATTTTCATGAGTCAAAAAGCCTATTCTATCACCTTGTGCCTCAAATGTGTCAATGAGACTCAAACAATGTTGAAATCCCTGAGGCAGGAAGAAAAGAAGTTAGTAAAACAAAGCATATGTGCATGAAGAGAAAAGTACCAGGAAGAATAATTACCGCGGCGGCCATAACAAAATGCTCTTGGGGAGTCAAGTCACGAGCCACAGAGGATAAATCCCTTGTATGGGCAAAGCCAGTTGTAGAATACTTCAACATAGCTTCATAATAAAGGGAATTCACTACCCTTCTCTTCCAGCGAAAGTAATCTGGAGAATGAATCAGCGAGTCTATTAACCACATCGCCAGTAGCACCCCTTCTTGGGAATCTGGGAGGCCTATCGCCGGGAGGCATCTTGTACAAGTCCGTGAGAGCAGCGAAGGAAGAACTGGAAGTTCCAATCTCACCAACAGGACTGGTAAGAGCGGTATTGGCAGTAAGGGATTGCTGGGGATTAACAACATTCTCGCCGGGATTAGTGGCAGAGATCCCAGATTCTTGCTCAGGTTGAGTCTTCACAGGCTCTGAATCAGTCATCACAACATCACCATCTTTCTCCTCTGAGATGGTTTCCAGGTTATCAGAGGCAACTTTCTTCCCTTAAGATGAATGGCCAATTTCTTAGAAGAAGAAGATTTTGTTGAAGCTGGAGTCGTACGCCTTGAGCGATTGGAAGCTAGCTGAGGCAATACTGTAGCAGATTGCAGAGGCAAAGTATCGCTAGCTTTTGCGGATGACTCGCCTTGAGATACCTCAGCGGGAGGATTGTTTTTGAGTTTCTTCAATGTTTGGCGAAGTTCTTCTTCAGGAGTCAAGGCGGGGACATTCTGCAATTAAGAAAGCACAATTATCAGATCTTGAAACAAACAGAGGTTAAAATAAGCAAGATTCAATATGTTTGTTACCAGATCTGTCGTTGTGCCCTTTTAAAGCAATTTAGAGGCATATATAGATATATATTTGAAGGAAGAAAAAACTGTTTGTTACCTGGGTTGCAGACTTTCTCTTGCTAGTGCTAGATTTCTTGCTAGCGGAAGGCAATAGCAGCCAATTGCCCTGGGAATCCATTTGTATTTTTCCATCAACACCGCGATAGAGTTTCTCTTCCACCCAGTCCACATGGAGAATGTCATGATCTTTGAAGTGCTTGTGTTCTTCAGAGAAGTCTAACCGTTTAATCGTCTTTTCCTTGTCACACCATCCTAGTAGCCAAGGACCTTCTAGCGAGCAAGGCAGATTGGACCAGCCGGACTCGAAACTCTTTCTCGTTGTAGTGGTACCAGTAATTTCCTTGGCATCTACAACACCAAGCATGACCTTCTTTAACTTTTTCTTGGTAACAAAGCGATAAGCCAAGGGCTCACCCCTTATCGTAGAAGGAAGAACATCATACTGCTTTAGAAAGTTCTCAACTGTATATTCCTCTGGAGAAAACAGACCCTCCTCAAACAGATCTGGATAGTTGGTCTGGTTACTACGGCGAAGCTTCCACTCCACCAAAATGCGAATTGCATTCGCCGTAAGTGAAAGGGACTTTTCTTTATCGCCAGAAATAAATCACACATGAAGGTGTCGGCGGGATCATACAAAGGGAATAGATTTGCCTTCCCAGCTTTGAGTGTGCCATAAGCAGTCACCGCCTGCTCAGCGTGTTGACCAGGCGTGCGAAGATCTTCTAGAGTAGTAGGAGTTGAAGCCTTCTTCACGCTTTTAAGGGGATTCAGTGTCAAAGGATCAATGAAGATTTTGTCAAAAGCGCAGTATTCAGACCATCGCTTCCATGATGGTCGTGTGGAAGTCTTGGTAGCAGTAGGAGAAGATGGAGATTCAATCTCATTGATTGGCGAACCGGATGCTTGAGCGCCAGGATTTGCAGGGCGAGAAGAAGCTTGAGCGGTAGAAGCCATGAGCACGGAGATGACGTCGGAAGTAAGATACATGCGAGATAACGGTTTACCAGAAAAACCAGAGTTGCCGGAAAAGATGAACATTTAAAGCTAGCAGTATTGGAAGGAGATCAAAACAGGAAGTTGACACTGGGAAAAGTTGAAGAAGATGGGAGTAAAGTCGAGATGAAGTAAAGATGATAAGTTTAAGATGTATAGGGAGATGGAAATCGAAAGGAATAACATCAGCAGAAGATTTAGGGTTTGAAGAGAGAAAAGTAGTTCTGAAGAAATTTTCTCTGATAAAGAAGAAGAAGGTAAAGAAAGGAAGCCTAGAAAAATTTGGTATTTATAGGGAAAGAAGAGAACTCAACCGGCGATAACGGTTACAAGCCATAATGAAGTAGTGGAGATCGTGGGCGCAAGCGGTTACCGGTCATAAAGTGGAAATTGCCGCATGTAGGACACGTGGTATAACTGAAGTGACAATGGAGAACTTGGGCGCGGCATTTTCGGCGAATTAGAAAAATTTCATCCCCGGCGATCAAAGATCTTGGAGATGAAAGAGGCAAAATGTAAGGGTAGAAAATGCCATTGCATAGTAATAGCGTCCCAAGGGCGAAGGTGTATCAGAGAGGTCACTCATGAGAAATATGGAATCACTGGTTAAAGCTTTGGGCGAAACATCCTAAAATGAGAAGTATCGGCGAGACATGCAGAAGGAGCCAGCGAGCAAAGTAACATCAGCGGGAACAAGGATGTCACAGCGGGGGTTGTTGACTCAGTGGAAACCTCGTCAGCAATCCTTATCCTTAAGAAGACTTGCCCGCCAAGATTGAATAGGTGAAATACCACCTCGGCGACATACCATGTCGGCGAGTGGAGACAAGTTAGCGTCAGAATGTTATTTGTCTGTATTAGCTGTATAGCACTTTTGTAATCCTCTATAAATAGCGAGAGAAACCTTTGAGAAAGGGGTTGGACATTTCATGGTTTGGTCTAGAGAGAGGAAAAGTACTTCACTTGCTCTCCTTAGCCCAAAACAGGAATTAGGGTTCTTATTGTGAGATCATACTTAGAAGATTAGAAGGTAAGAGAGTTGTAATCATGGTTATACTAGTGGAAACCCTTGGATGTAGTCCTCTTTTATGAGGGCGAACCAAGTAAAATCTCTTGTCAAGTATCTCTAACCTTGAACTCTTTATTATCTCGTGTATTGGTAATTAGATGTATGCTAGGTATGATTTTGTGTATGATGATGTATGATATTTGGGTGTACAGTCTAAGATCTAACCCTTGGGATTTTAGATTGTTACAAAGCATTAATAACTACAGCGTCCACAGATCTACCGTCTATAGTCGAATCCAAGGAAGCATACATGAACCCGACGAAATCTGCATCAACAGGGGGATATAATCATCTTCTCTTTATCTCTCTTATCTAATTATTTTCCCATTCTCTCATAAAAGTCTGATTTTTACCTTGAAAATTTTCTTCTAAATGATTTTTTATTGCAGATCTATAATCAATAGGCTTTAATCGTGAAACCCATTTAAGTTCTAACGAAAACTCTTAAGCACAAACATTTTAGTCGGATTTGGGATTTTTTTCAACACCTTTTCCTCACACAGTTGAAAGTATCATCTTGCTTTAATTCCCTTTTCATGATTATTCACGTAATTGATTTGACATTGTAGCAAAGAGGAAATACATCACTCGGTAAAGGGCAACGTCGGCGACGCAAGATTCAATTGAAAGCACTATGTTTATTGAGCCTCCTACAAAGAATCGGGAACTCGCAGCATCAAGGAGCATCGGGGATTACTGTACTGGTTTAGAGCCATTGTGTTTGCATATTCGGAGATTATAGTATGGGTTTGGAGTTCAAAGCTCGGAAAGGTGTGGCGAAAGAACCAGTAGAACACCAAATAGTCTCGCCGATACCAATACGACATATAAATTCATTCAAGAAGCAAACATTGGGGATTATCTATCGGCTTGTAATCTGGATAATCTCGCCGACGTGATTTGGATCAAGGTCACCAGTTACTTTGGACTACAGCACAGCTAACTCGATGAACCACCTGTCTGCCTAGCCGCTGAGTCTATCTAGTCTTCAGAACACGAACCTCGGTGGTCACCACTCTCAACTCTACTTCACCAACTAAAGTAATCTTAGAGCAGTAACCATTTGTCATCGCCGAGTGAACATTTCAACATTACCAGCAACTTTCTCGAATATTTCATTTAGCAAAACTCAATAGAGATAAATAAGCCAATGAAACTTCGCCTATATGATAAAGCATGAAAGCGATAAAAAGCGCCGAACGGATAAGCCAATGTGTTTCGCCGACTATATGAGCTAATTGCTCCAGACCAAAAAGGTCATATTGAGGCAAAATACCATTTACTGAGCTAATTGCTCCAGACCAAAAGAAAGGTCTTATTATGAAAACTAAATATAATATACTGAGGCAAAAACCACGAAACAAAACCCTGATCAGGTATTATGTTAAGGCCAAGCGCCACTTATAAAGGCATAATGCCATGACTATAAAAATTAGCTAGAGCTAAGGTCTTGCTCAGAAGACATGATGGCTTGCCTATTTTATTGAGTGAACAACCTCCTTGTATAGTAAGTCTGACCCAGGGTAGCTGTAAGGCCAGTCGCGTTACTTGTTGGTCTGTAAGTGTTTGGCGAAAAACACCTTACCGGCGGGAGCCACTATGTAGCATCACTTGGCGAGAGCCATCGTGTAGTTAGCCTACTGGGCGACCCAAACACTTATAATAGGATCGCCGACGGGCACAAGTAACAATTGCGGCTGGGGTGCTACTCTAGGCTCTGCATGAAATTGTTGGCGGTACAAACAATGGACTTCACTCAATAATAGGTTAAGTCTTTGAATATAAATATGGAGGCCAAGGTGCTCTGTAGTGACAGAATATAAAGTTTTTCATTGCTCGAACTAACAAAGAAGATAACACCAAAGGCATAAAGCAGCCTAAAACGCCGAAGACATGGAAAATAACAAGCAAGAATAGCAAGATTGAAAACCTACAAGGTATCCTGGGAATAAGAGATGTCATTGCGAACACAAGAAAGCATCTTCAACCATTTGTAGGTCACGATGTGGAAAGCATTGTAAACACTTCACGCCGATAAGACAAGGATCGTATTGTCCCAGTGGCGCGCATAAGTACTAGTTGGAAGATTCTACTTATCATGGCTACATATTGGGAGCCACCAATCAATAAGGAAAAGGCATTTGCTCGCCGAAACAATCAATGGGAAAGTATCGTAATCGCCTTCTACTGAGGGAATAGAAAATGTTCTCCATATCTCGCCAAAATGGATATTCCATTACAGAATCAATGTACAATACATTATCATTCACCAAAGCTGCATACAGATCTCGTCAAAGATCGCCACCAATATTTATTTACATAGCATGGCAGCCCACTCAGGGGCATCATCGTAAAGTCTTACAATTGTTCTATATCGACATATTATGACTTTGAAACTTCATTATGAATCTAAAACCATCGCCCATGTTATTACATTTGCATTACCCCGCCATGACTTTAACTATATACAATGAAAAACTAACTTGGGTTTCAAGTCGTTTGGATAGATTATACCTACAGGAACTTCAAAAGCATCTACACGAGTATTAAAGTGAGGTCATGTCATCCACTTTCAAGAAGGCAAGGAGCTGATTACAACGATATTCGCCGAGGAGTTCAGCTTGGTACAATCACACATCACCAACCTACACGGGATTAAGATGTCTCATCAAATGTAGCTTCATTCAAAGGGATTGCCGACTTTGCAACAAAGTATTCGCTGATCACCATGTACTTTCGCCGATGTGGAACTAGTGACTACACGCTGGGGCAGCTGCTCAATCTTATTTCACTCGTTGAACTTAGCAATGAACAAGCAATGGTCATTTAACAGCAGAGAGCTAAGTATCATTAACTCAGAATATCATACTACAATATCATATTTATTTCAAGTTAATGATATTTCCTAAAACATTTCATAAGATCCATAGCATGAGTAACAGGGGCAGAGCTATATACTTATTGTCAAAAGTTCAATTTTTTTATAGAAAAATGCACAACTCTTGCATTGTTTTTGCTTTAAAAAGTTTCGATCTCTTACTTTCCAAAGCAAAAAGGGGCAACCATGTACATGAAATACAAAGCTAAAAGTATATCAGGAAAGCTAAAAGAATTCTTCTATTTAATTTTTCTATGATTCGGTTGCAGGACATCACTTGGAGAATGCAGGTATTTCAAATCAATACAAAACAAGCATAGCGGCGAAAGCAGGAAAGCAGACATGACAACTACAAGCCGATGGATCCGGAGTCGTTGCCTCAAAACCTCGCGCAAGAGTATGGGTAAATATATATATATATATATATATATATATATATTAAAAGCAAGTTGTACTCCTCCGCTCAGTTCCTCCAGCAACAACAAAAATTGAACCAGCAGTTACTCGCAAAGCTCGCCGATATACAAACACCACTCCATAATTCACAAGTAGTCAGTTTATATCACGATCCATGACAACAAAGAAGTTCGTCGTAGCACAACTTGAGTCTATAAACTTTTTCATATCTCCTCCAACTGAAGAAGCAGACAAAGCCTTCACCCTCAAGCAAGGATCGCCGAATACTTCCAAATCTTCGTCAACGAATGCTCAACAACACATACCACTGAAGATTACAAAGACAGTCAGTACCCCGCCTACATTCAGGATCGCTGAATCTCGCCAGCCTATTGAAGAAGAAGCTTCTCAGATTTTCATACAATAGTTTTCTCAAGAAGTAATGGCCATTCGTTAAAGACAGAATATCCGCTAAAGCCTACATCAGCACGCCGAAGCCCAAAGCTCAGAGTCAGTCAAGCACGATTAAAGACAGCATGCCAATCCATGTCAGAGTCGTCGCCGCAGATAGAAGAGTCGCTCAAGTTGTTTCGCCGACATAGCCATCCAAACCAAGATTAGATCCAGCTAAGCTACTTTGAAGACTTTACTTGTTTACTCCGCCCGCACCTGACGTCGCTTCAAGAAGATTTTGCTTAAGGATTAATCTGCGAACCATCCATAAGCAAAGGGGCAAAATGTGAGTGTAGAAAGTGCCTTCTACAAATAAAATCATCCTAGAGGTGAAGCTGCATAAGCAGACTATCTCTGAGAAGTACAGAATCATCAACTGAAGGCCACGGCGAATTATCAGGTATGAGAGATTAGCGTATAGAGCCGCTGAAGCTACACCAGCGAACATCATGAGAATAATGGAAGGGCGAACTATGATCAGGGAGTAAATGACACGTCATCGACAAAGGGCTGTACAATAGTTGGGCATTTATGAGAATATCAGAATGGTCAGGTTGTCAGAGTTGACTCGTTGACTCAGTGGGATCCGCGTCAGCAATCCTTATCCAGAAGAAGACTTGTTCGCTGAAGTCATAAGAACAGAAAGTAAGGTCGCCGACCATGCTTGTCGGCGAAAGAGGACAAATTATTGTTGTGTGATGGAGTGTATCCGCTATGTGGCACAAGACTAAAGGAAGTGTAACTTAGCCTTCCCTAGGAAATGAAACACCATAGAAGAATTCTAGCATAAGATTCCTATTAAGGGTAATTTAGTCACTTCGCCAACCTAGGTCTGATATAAAAGACAATGTAACCCTAAATGTAAAGGGATGGTCTCTATTACTCTCTCTCTCTACCCCATCTCCTCATCCTCCTCTTTCTCTACTACTCTCTTCTACTCAAGAACATGAAGAACACCATCAAGCTCTCATGGAATCTTTGTAATAATATCACCACCAATCACTAATAAACTCGAGGATGTAGGATTGCTATCTAGCTTCGAACCTCGTTAAAAAACCCTTCATGTCTCTTTTATTTTATGTTGTTGTGTGTGTATGGAAACTAGATCTTAGAGGAAGAAATCTATGGGTGTAATTGTATAATGGGAATTTATACAATTACATTTTGGCGCTAGAAGAGGTTGAATCATGTGTTAGAAGCTCCAAGATGAAGAAACAACAATTTACGACAAATTTAGCTAACTCAGCAAGATTCAGTCGTCTCAGGGGTATTTTCGTCATCAACAACAAAATTTCAGTCAACAAAGTTTCGGTTCCAACACTAGCAGAAAGGGGAGGAAGTGAAACTCAGAAATTGCAATGGTGGAAACTAAAAGAGAAAGCATGTAAGGTTAGAAAATGCCTTTGCATAGTAATAGCGTCCCAAGGGCGAAGGTGTATCAGAGAGGTCACTCATGAGAAATATGGAATCACTGGTTAAAGCTTTGGGCGAAACATCCTAAAATGAGAAGTATCGGCGAGACATGCAGAAGGAACCAGCGACCAAAGTAACATCAGCGGGAACAAGGATGTCACAGCGGGGGTAGTTGAGAAGTGGTTGAGCATTTATTACTCGTCAGAACGGATAGATTGTCACAGTTGACTTGTTGACTCAGTAGAAACCTCGTCAGCAATCCTTATCCTTAAGAAGACTTGCCCGCCAAGATTAAATATGTGAAATACCACCTCGGCGACATACCATGTCGGCGAGTGGAGACAAGTTAGCGTCATAATGTTATTTGTCTGTATTAGCTGTATAGCACTTTTGTAATCTTCTATAAATTGCGAGAGAAACCTTTGAGAAAGGGGTTGGTGTAGATGGTGAAAAATGAGAGAGGGACAAGATTGTCAAAACACTCTCGAAACCATGCCTTATTAAAGGCAATCGCCTATTCAGGCTCATAGCTCAGAGTGCAACCCATTCCATGAGCTCGACAAACTCTCTATGATCTCTCTCTTATAACTCCGGTGGGGAGGGTAATATCATAGTGCAGTACTGTCATATGTCTATTCCTGGTGGGTGTGACTTTGGGTCATCCCTTATCGTTATTGTGAGTTGTGCGTTATCCTCCTTGGATTTCCGCTGAGCTCTCGACGGCGTGGCACGTGTCTTCATGCCTTTGGCGTGTCTGATGGGACGTTAGCCTATATCTATCGCTCTCTCTCTCTCTGGGTAGTTAGCTAATTGATATTTGACATTTTCTCTGCTACAGGCTCAGCCGTAGTTTTTATCTGTATTTTCATTTTCCTTTAAACTGTTTTATCAAATTGTCTTTATTTTATCAAACTATTCTTAATTTCATGTGTAATTTATTTATCTGTTCAATTCCGCTGTTACAAGTAGTAATTAGTAGTCATACCATTACAATTGGTATCAGATTCAGCTACATCCATGGGAGGAGCTACTAAGAGCTCAACTGAAAAGGAATTGGAGAATCGTACGAAAGCTTTGGAGATTCAATTGCGAGAGGTTAATACTAAACTAGATGGTATCGGCAACAAATTGGATCAGTATTTCAAAGATGCTGATGAAAAGGAAAACAAATTGGATCAGTATTTGAAAGATGCTGATGAAAAGGAACACATAAGAAATCTGGTCAATACCGAGATGATTGAAGGTCTAATGAAGAAGTACGGAATCACAATTGCGGAACCGATAACTAATAACACCGAATCAGATTTAGAAAATCAAATCAGTGAATTCGCTGACGCAGGAAATGAGAAATTAGGTCTACCGGCAGACTTACATCTGGATACATCTGAGGTAATTTGTACAAAATTGGTGGGAGATTCCGATGACGAAGTTCATTTACATTCTGCTCCTGCTCCTGAAGAAGAAGTTGAATCTCTTGACGATGATGCTGATATCGAGGATTCAGTAGTGGATGATTGTTTCTCTATTCATGCTGATGCTTCTAGTAGCGTATTCGATCGAGGTAAAGATGAAACTATGACTTCGATTTCTGATAAGCAATCGATTCTTATGTTATTTTCTAGCTTGGGGTACCTAAGGGATTTCCATTTCACACCTTCCACAATTATGTTGTGTGCTAATGATGTTGAAATATGTGTTGAGCCGAAGCTGTTT
>JAJJMA010199234.1:0-11312 GCA_023529015.1 Papaver nudicaule | reverse complement strand
TGAGTCAGCTTCATCTTGTCGGTCGATTGAATCCTGTTATCGAAGATGTTGGCCGTACAATCATTTTGATTTCAAAATCATAGCCACATAGGTTGTTTTGCAATTTTTGTCATGCTTAGGTCATTATCTGCCTGTCACGTGATACAAAGTTGCTCTTTTTGTAGTTCATTCATCAATATTCTGAAAAGTAACCCAACTAACTTATTTGGCATTTACCCACAGTACTAACAGAGCAATACTGTCAGGAAGTGTGTTTGTCTTCTTTTACAGTATCTTGGCGAATGGGTCCTAGAGGAAGAAGTGATAAAGCCCCGGCGAGTAGGCCTCCCCGACACCCTATCCTTCCTACACCGGCGACACTCCCAAGTGGTCATAACACTAGAAGCAGAGCAATGGAGCTAGCTGGTCCAGTAGATCCTAATGTGGCAAGCTCATCTCGCCGGTCTCCAGCTCAACAAATGACTCGCCAGGAAGAAGTTTACATAGAGGATATCACTCGTTTTGAGAATACGGAAAGGTCACCTGAGCCTAATCCAATGTTAACGAGAATCAGTAGCGCAGTAGAAGCAAATGCGTGTGGCGAACAGATTGGCGCCGGAGGATTCATCAGAGGAGAGACATCGAATGCAGGAGGAGCAGCTCAAAATGCAATAGCTGGATGCAGAGTAGCGGCCAATGTTCAGCAGCAGTTGGTGCAGGATGTAGGCGAGACCCAACACGTAGTAGAAGAAGTCCCAACGGTGGTGCCAGACACTCCGCAGGCGGCAAGCAGAAATGGTGCAATGATAGTACCTGGAGCAACTGTAACTCGTCCAGTAGTGATAGCAGATAATACCGGATCCACTAATACTACGGAAGCATTGCTGAGGCAAATTCTTGAGGCCAACAACAGACAGGCTAGTCAGTTCAAAAGACAAATGCAATTGCAAATGGAAACGGTACTTCAGAGTCATAGAGAATTGATGGCGGCGCAAAATAAAGGTCATGGGTCCCATTCACATTCAACTCGCCATGCGCATTCATCTCGTCATGGATCCCACACTCATTCATCTCGCCATGAGTCCCATTCCCATACAACTTCATCTCGTCGAGTTGAAAAAAGTGGAACCAGCTCGACTGAAATTTCAGATTCATCGGCGAAGTATGACGAGAGGGGTAGAAGGATAAATTTGCCTGGAAAGGGTAAAGACCGCAGCAGTTCTAGGCGACGACATAAAGCATATAAAGAGATGAAGAAGGACTTGCGCCAGCTAAAAGACAAAGTAGAGGCTTTAAGTGGGTCTTCAAGGGAGTCCAAGTATAGAGTCGCGCTCTTAGAGGCACAAAAAACACCCTTTCATGATTGTATTACGTATGGACACGTGTCTCCCAAGTACTCTCCCCCAAAGTTTACCTCTTTTTACGATGGAACTGGAGATCCCACACAGCACTCGAGAGCTTATAAGCGAGATATGGCAGCCTGGGTAGGATCGGATCCTATAATGTGTATGGATTTCCCTGCTACACTAAAAGATGAAGCCCTAGCCTGGTTTGATGGGCTGGAGGAAGGAAAAATCAAATCCTTTGAGAAATTAGAAAGCAGATTCTTGCACGCTTTTATTCAGAATAATAGAGGCCGGCCTGGCGTGGAAAGATTATTCAACATTAAAAGAAGACCCTCGGAGACTTATAAAGTTTTTATTACAAGATGGAGAAAAGCAAGCGGCGAGGTAGGATCAGAAGTTTCAGAGAAGGAGAAAATAAGATCATTTCTTAGCGCTATGGAGACTACTGACCAGTTGTACCAGAAGTTGTTTTGGAACATGCCACAGGATTTGCTGACCTTGAGGGCGATGCAAGATGAATGGTTAAGTTTTGAAGAAATCGGAGAAGAGGAGTTGCGACTAAAGAAGGAAAGAGCAAAACAAATTCACTCGATTAACAGCTTGTCGCCGGAAGAACAAGAAGAAATCAAGAAAGAGTGGTTAAAGGCAGAACAAAGGAAGTTGGCACAGAATCCCTCTTCGGCGATAGTAGTATCCGAGGCAGGAAAGCAGCAAGTTACCGCCGAGCAGCATTGGAATTCTCAGAAGCGAGAAAATTATGATGGGCGAGATAAGCAAGATAACAGGGGAGGAAATTATGGACGAGGAGGAAGAGATAACCAACGAAATGGGAATGGAGACAGAAGATATAATGGGGATAATAGAAAGTTTGGCAGAGGCAATCAGCAACCTTTCCAAGATGCTACTTTGCCCAAGTTACGTGTTTCTTATACAGATGCATTTGGCCAGATTGAAAGTTCAAATTGTAGGGATGAAATCCGCTATCCTTACAATAGAGGAAATCCAAGGGTCCCGCCAGCCAATACCAATTCATTCTGTCAATTCCACCAGTTCCTTGGCCATACAACTGAGAATTGTACCGGCGTACAGCAAGAAGTCCATCGATTTGTTCGAATGGGGAAATTTCAGGATTTCCTAGAATTGCCGCCGCCACCTCCTCTCATGGTCCAGCCAATTCAAGCCATTCCAGTCCACACTCCAAATGTGTACGAGGTTAAGGTTGAGCGAGATTTAATGGAATTAGATTGCTTTTCCATTGTGCATTCAAAAATTACCAGGGATGAATTTCATGATAATGTCATGTCTCGAGTCCATAAGCGAGATAGAATGGGAAATGAGATCTGTAGTGTCGCCGCTAAGCAAGAGCCGTTGCAGGAATGGATGAAAGCATGTGTTGGATTCTCCGCCCAAGAGATTCCACCTGAAGGAAGAAATCATAACAACCCTTTGGTCCTTACTATTCAGATGGAAGGGTTCAGGCTGCCGAAGGTGCTCATTGATCCGGGTAGTTCTGTGGACATCCTCTTTAATACTGCCTTTGAGGCGATGAGAGCAAAAGACAAGAAAATACCCTCGCCAATGGTATCCTCCTATAACATTTACGGGTTTAACGGCATTGCATCTAAGCCTAAAGGCGAAATTGAGTTAAAAGTGAAAATTTGCGACGACTACTTCTTGAATACTACTCTCTGTATTGTGGATGTCGACTCGCCATATGCTGCAATTCTGGGGAGACCATGGCTCCACAGTTTAAAGGGAGTCCCTTCTACTTATCATCAGCGCCTGAGGTTCCCCACACCATTTGGAGTCGCCGAGTATGTTGGTGATTTATCCGTGGCCAAGGCGTGCAACTCGGCGGATGTGCAAATGCGAGAAAATCGAAAGGTGAAATTGGCGGAGAAAAAGAAGCTCAGCAAGGAAGCGGTTAAGGAGCAAGAAATTTTAGACTTCATCGCCAACCCAACCACATATGTGCATTCAGTAAACTCAGTAGAAGACTCGACGAAGTCTGGAGATAAAACCTTATAGCAATTAAAGGAACCATCGCCGATGGGAGAGCCAGAATTACATTTCACGGCGGTGGAACCCACTAAGGATGTTAATATCGGCGATGAACAGGAGCCAAAGATGGTAAAGATTGGTACTCTTCTAACTGAAGATGAGTCGGCGAAGTTATTAGCATTACTCAAGGAGTATGTTGATGTCTTTGCTTGGGGCATGAATGAGATGCCAGGGATTGATCCGGCGATAGCATGCCATAAGCTCGATATTGATCCAAAGGTTAGACCATTCAAGCAAAGAATAAGGAAATTGGCCCCAGCTTATAAAGAGGCTGTAGAGGCAGAAATTGACAAGATGAGGGCATCTGGTATAATAAGACCAGTGCAATATCCACAGTGGATAGCCAATATGGTCGTGGTACCCAAGAAGAACAAGGGAGTAAGGATTTGCATTGATTTCAGTGACCTTAACAGAGCTTGTCCCAAGAATAGTTTCCCATTGCCGAGTATTGACCAGACTATGGATGCCACATCAGGTCACGAGTTGCTGTCATTTATGGATGGTTATTCAGGGTATAACCAAATACCTTTGGCGGAGGAAGATCAGAAGCATACCGCTTTCTTCTCTACTGAGGGGTTATTTTGTTACACTCGGATGCCGTTTGGATTGAAGAATGCAGGCGCCACTTATCAAGAGATGGCACAGAAAATGTTTGAGAAATGGATTGGGAAGACGATGGAAGTCTATGTCGACGATATGCTTGTCAAGAGTAAGAGGAAACAAACTCATGTGGAGGACCTAAGAGAAATATTTAACCATATGCGTGTTACTAAGCTCAAAATCAATCCAGCAAAATGCGTCTTCGGCGTGACTTCAGGAAAGTTCTTGGGATATGTCGTCACCAAGAAGGGAGTGGAAGCTGATCAAGCCAAGGTTAAAGCAATCATAGAGATGCCCTCGCCGGTCACTGTAAAGGATGTTATGCGACTCAATGGGACTTTGGCGTCCCTCAACAGATCCATCTCCAGATTCTCCGATAAGTGCAAGCTGTTTTTCCAGACATTGAAGAAAGGAGAAAAGTTCAACTGGACTGAGGCACATGAATCTGCATTTCAGGGTATTAAAAAGTATCTCGCTACTCTCCCAGCAATTCAGCCACCTGAGCACGGCGAGGAACTCAGAGTATATCTCGCTGCTACGCCGTTTGCCATAAGTGCAGTACTTGTAAGAACCAAAGGTGGAGAAACACCTATATACTATATCAGTAGGACGTTGCAAGGAGCAGAGAAGAATTATACCAAAATAGAGCAGTTGATTCTGGCTTTAGTTTTCGCATCTCAGCGATTACGCCCATATTTTCATGCCCATCCCATTGTGGTCCTCACAAAAACTCCAATAGAGTCTATCTTGCACAGCTCTCAACGAGTGGGACGCATCGCCAAGTGGAACCAGCAGATTGAACAATTCGGCGTCCAGTATGAAATACGTACAACTCAACGGTCTCAAGTTATAGCAGATTTCCTCGCCGACTTCCCAATAGATGAAGAAGAAGAGATAGAAGAAGAAATCCCATCCTCCTTGGATGAGCAAGAGCATGAAGTTCCAGATTTATTGAAGTGCAGGCCTGATGGATGGGAGGTTTATGTAGATGGTTCGTCGAATAAAGAAGGAAATGGAATTGGAATTGTTCTCATCTCGCCGAAAGGGGCAAGGATAGTGCTCTCGCTAAGATTAGAATTCCCGGCGACTAATAATGAGGCAGAATACGAAGCAGTCATTCATGCAATGCGGATACTCATTGAAATGAAAATCAGCAATGTTAGATTGACAAGTGACTCCCAGCTGGTGATTCGGCAAATATCTGGACGATACCAGACAGCAGACCCATCTATGCAGAAGTACCTAAAACTTGCTAGGGAGTATGCCCAGAGGATCACAGGTATCAAGTTTCGCCACATCTGCAGAAAAGACAATAGGCACGCCGATGCATTGGCGTTTATCTCCTCAATGATGACAGACCCAGATGTTCCTTCAATAGCTATTGAAAGGGTAATGCAGCCATCAGTGACAGCACCAAGGCAATGGGAAGTATTAACAACAAGTGTTGAAGAATCAGCAGAAACAGATTGGAGGTCGCCGATACGGTATTATTTGGACCACTTAACCTTACCAGGAAATCAAATCCTGGCTCATCAGATCATCAGTCGCTCGGCGAACTATGAACTCCGAGATGGAATCTTATATCGCCGGTCATTCTCCGGACCACTTCTGCGATGTGTATCAAGGGAGGAAGGTAATAAATTATTAAAGGAGATTCATGAAGGAGACTGTGGAAATCATGGTGGCCAAAGAGCTCTAGCCTTGAAGGTCAGAATGCAAGGATATTACTGGCCTTGGATGAATAGAGATGCAAAGGAATATGTTCAGCGATGCAAACCATGCCAACTGTATGGAAGAAGAATTAAAGCGCCGGCAACATCTTTGAATTCAGTACTTAGTCCTTGGCCATTCGCCAAGTGGGGCATTGATATTATTGGTCCACTAACTACAGGCTCTGGACAGCGGAAATATATTATTGTGGCAACAGATTATTTCACCAAGTGGTGTGAAGCTAAAGCTTTCAGGAAGAAAACAGGACAAGAGGTGTTTACATTCATCTGGGAGAACATATTTTGCAGATTTGGTGTACCAGCGGAGATATGTACCGATAATGGGAAGGAGCTGGTCGGCGACAACATAAGAAAGTTACTCGCCCATTACAGCGTCAAACTGGAAAAATCAACTCCCTTATACCCTCAGAGTAATGGCCAAGCAGAAGCCACCAATAAGACTATTGGAATGGGATTGAAGAAAAGATTGGAAAAGCATAAAAAGGCACGGTGTGAGCATTTACACAATGTCTTATGGTCGTATAGAACTACGGTTCGAGAAGCAACTGGAGCATCTCCTTTCTTACTTACTTTCGGCGCTGAGGCAGTACTCCCATCTGAAGTAATTATGCCCACTACAAAGCATGAGGCATGGGAAAAGAATCTGAATACAGATTTAATCCTAGCTAAGCTAGATGACTTAGAAGAGCAGCGACTGATCGCCCTTACTCACATGGAGAATTACCATCGGCGATTAGCAAGAGAATATAACAAGCGAGTGATTCCCAGAGAATACTCACCCGGCGAGTTGGTGCTCCGAGAAGTTCCCCCATCTCAACGAGAAGGGTGCAGGAAGCTGGAACCTGTGTGGGATGGCCCTTATGTCGTCAAAAGAGTAGCTGGGCCAGGAGCGTATGTACTGATTGATGAGCATGGCGTGCAACTTGAGCATCCTTGGAACGCCAGGTTCCTTAAGAAGTACTATCCTTGATGAATACCATGTAAAATCCGAAGTCTTGGGCGGGAATAATACCCAAGAAATCTTATCAGCTTGTATAAAATAGAAGCAAATAAGATCCGGGGACGTAGGTTTGCTATCATGCACCGAACCCCGTTAACAAATCATTGAGTCATTCGCACTTTCACTCACTGAGTAATCTAACTTCAGTGATAGATAGAATTTTAAAAGCTCCAAGAGCACAATAGCTGAGGCAAAATACTCAGTAGCAGGTTATACAAGCCAAATGCAGAGGCACAAATGCCCAAGGCAAAAAATGCCATACAAAACCCTGATCAGGTACTAAGGCCAAATGCCATCTTTGAAGGCAAAATGCCCAAATCAATAAATTAACTAAGAGCCAAGATCTCTTATGCAGAAGACTAACTTCCGTCGAGTGAAAGCCCTTATCGTAACTGTTAGTCCGACCCAGGCTAGTTGTAAGGCCAGCCGTGTTACTTGTTGATCTGTAAGTGTTTGTAAGGAAATAAGGTCCCCTTTTGCTGTAGCATCACATCGGCGGTTCCGCCGGTGTGCTAATCCGTCTAAGCCATAGCATCACTCCTGGCGGAGTGTATTGAAGTCTATGAGGGCAACCCATTCTACTTATATTAGATCGCCGACGGGCACAAGTAATGGTTACGGCTGGGTTCTACCCTGTTGCTCTGGGAAATTGTTAGTTCAATTTATAAGATATTGTTGGCGGTAACGAGGGCCAGGGCTTCACTCCTTGGAATGTTAGCTCTTGCAAGACAAGATGAAAATAAGCAAATATACCCATGGAAAATTGCATATGGGGAATAGATGTCATTAAACACAAAAAACAACATTCACCAAAATAACATTTTAAAGGAAAAGGTTCAGTACAAGAACATCAAAAGTAGCAAGAAAAATGCAAGATAAGGGAAAAACACTTGGTCTAACAGAACATCTAAAAAGCAGAAGGAAAGCTACACTAGCACCTAGGATCCGCAAAAGGACTCTTAGGGGTAGGAGGCTTGTCCTGATCAAGGTCGCCGAGAAGATCTGCGCTTATGTCGCCTGTCCCACTATCATCAGGGTGGCAGTCATTTCTAAGCATTCCAACAGCGCTTGACTCGCCAAGATTCCTCGTACTCTGCTCGTCGACGTCAATAACTACCTCAGTGCTTTGCTCGATGCCTGGTTGACTAGCATTAACAGTCGTTGTTCCTGAAGTCTGCCAACCAACCTTTCCAGCAAAGATAGCAAGGGATAGATTTTGTCCCTTGGGATTTTCATCTTCAGCTTCCTCTTCTGAGCTTTCTTCCTCAGACTCATAATTTTCTTCTTCATTTTCTTCTTCATTCTCTTCTTCATTTTCTTCTGCAACCAGCACCTCTTTTCCTTTGGCACTTGTCTTCTCTTGCTCGGCGAGCTGTTCTGGAGTGAGACGTCTGTAGGCCGAGGGAATCTCCACATTATACTGAGGCAGGAATTTGTAAGCAAAATCCTGAGCACCGATAAAAGCAGCATTAATGACATCATTTTTGTGACGCCCCTCCCAGTATTGGACATCATCCACGGCCTCGGCGAGCTCAATTTGAATGCTATCTCGGGCACTCTCCAGCTCTTGAATCTTGCCAGCGCAAGAGGCATGGTCAAGAAGTCGCTTGTTCAGATCGGCGAGTTGGCCAGCACAGGAATCATGCTCTTTGAGCTTTTCAGATAACTCATCTATCTTGCTGGGGCACAGCAGGTGCTCCTTGAGCTGATCAGAAAGATCTTGGACCTTTTTCTCCAGTTCATGACAACCTTTGATGACCTCCTGATTCTGGTCTGCTTCATTCTTGAGCCTCTGAATGGTTGCTGAGGCAAAAAGAAAGAAGGATATGATGAAGAAGATGGAAAATAAACATAAGTATGATAAGTCGTGAGTAAACCCTATAAAAGCTACCTTCTAGGTCGCGGACATGATCTCGCATACCCTCTTGTGCTTCCCTAAACTGAGTCATATGAAACTCGAAGTTTTCGTTAGCACACGGACCTAACATTTGTTCTATTCGGCGATGTTGGTCAGAGCATTGCTGGTACAACTCAATTGTCAAAGTTTCTTGTCTCGCCGCTGAATCTTTCCAGCGTTGAATCTGAAACTCGGCGATTTCTTTTTCGGTACTCAGGATAATAATCTGAGAAGCTAATTTATCAGCTCTGGACTTCTCTTCTTTCCAAAGGAAGGAAGCTCGCTTATGCCTTGTCTCGGCCTCTACCTTGGCAGCATGAGCTAGCTCTTCCCGACGGAGTGCCTCATCTCGTTGGCTAATCATTTGGCCTAATTCTGAGCGAGCAGCTTGATAAGTATTACAAAGATTTCTTATAATATCAACGTCTTGATCCAACTCCCGGCGACACCATTTAAGGTCCTTTTGGAAGGCGAATAGTTGACTACACTGCTTAAGGTTGCTATTACTAAGTCTCTCGATTTCAGAATCAGCTCGCCTAAGCCTATCGTCATCAGAGGAATGGCAACCTTGAAGGCAGGAAATCTAAGGGTCGGCGAAAGAAGTAAAACAAAAGAAAGATAGCACAGCAACGAAAGATATGGAGAAACTTACCCTGCTGAGTAATGACTGTCAGGCTTCTGTCTCTGGCCTCCTTCCTTAACCTATCAACCTCTTGACCACGCACCACAGCATCATGTTTCAGCTGGCTGATTTGAGTCCTAAGGTTAATGTTCTCACGGCCAAGTCCTTCAAGGGCCGAGCCAACACTCAAGCAGTGGTGAAAATGCTGAGAATACACACAATAAGCATAAGTCTCAAATGATGACAAGAGCTAAATATGATGCAATTCCACAAAAATACTCACCATATTGAAGAGGTTGAAATGCTCCTGATAAGGAATGACCTCGGCAGCTGTATGAAATTTTGGGTGATGCACAAACCCAGGGCGACTATATTGGGCCAAGGTTTCATAATATTCATGGTCTGTGCAGTCATCCGCCACGCTAAGTTTGTCAAAGGACTCGGCGAGCATATTAGGGGCAGTCTCTTGCAGGCATCCAGGTCCTTTAGCAGGCTGAGGAACCAGAGGGTGCCGAGGCAACCTATCGAGAACAATTAAGCCAGCGAGATGTGGCTCAAGTACTGAGGCAGAAGAAGTATGTTGAACAGATGGTATCTGGGGATTCTTGGAAGAAGAAGAGGGCACGGAAGTATCTTGACCACCAGAAATGTGGAGCTGATCCAGATCCATATCAAGATGGTCATTATTCTTGGGATATGTCTCCGAGTCAAGATGCATGTCCCCTATATTTTCAATAGCAGAAGGATCAGTGGAACCATCTTTTACAGACTGCTCGGCGAGAACACTAGAATCATCCACCAGAGGTTGGTCGACGAGCATACTGGAGCTATCCTTGATAGAGTTGTCGCTGACAATCTCTGGATTTTCCCGGATAGGAACAGTGTCCTTGACAGGTGAAGAAGGAGTTGATGGAGGAGGTAAATTTTCAGCAGCAAGTTGGCGGAGTTGTTTGGCTACCTCGGCGGGAGACGGCCTAGATTTCTTTGGGCGCTGCAAATCAAATATCATCAAAGATACATCTATCAGATCTCGGAACAAGCAGAGGCAAATATAGATATATATTTTAAAAATATATTGGCACATATTTTTAAAATAAGTTTAAGAAAAGTGCTTGTTTCAAGATCTTCAGTTGGATCCTTGCTAACACGGAAATACCTCTGGCAAGAACATAGATATATATTTACCTGAGAGGCATCGGCGATGGTAGTATCTTCTCGCCCTCTCTTTGTCCCAGCAACGGCATCAGCCGAAAGTTTGACGTAGCCTTTATCTTCCGTCCTGAGAAATTTGCCATTCTCATCCTTGGCATATTTGTCAGCATCAGGCCAGACTACACTCCAGAAGGTGTGCTTGGCAAGATGGGCATGTTCAGGTAGGAAAGATTCTCGGATCTTGGTCTTGTCATCATCCTCCCAGCCGAGTAGCCAAGGACCGTCAACGAGGCAGGGAAGGTTGGAAAAGTCGCCCTCAGAGCTGTGGCGAACGGATGGTTTGTCTTTAGTGCTTGTAATCTCGACATCGGCGAGTAGCAAGTCAGTAGCAGGTTTTGGGGCAAATCGAATAGCCCAGGGATCAGTTTTTCTGTTGCAAGAAGCCACAGAATATTGTTCGAGAAATTTCTTCACTGTAAACTCCTCAGGCTTGTGAGCCTCCAAGTTGGCGAGTGAGGGATAGTTTGTTTTGCTCTCTCGGCGCAGGCTCCATTCATTCATCACTCGGATAGCATTACCCGTCAGCTGGAAGGGACTTCTGTTAATCTCCGCAAGAAGATCAACGATAAAAGTATTATCCGGGTTGTAAAGAGGAAACTTCAGCCCAGCCTTCAGTTGACCAAAGGCGACAGCAGCCCAGGTATTACTTGTCTCGGATCGAAGAAGATCGTCGACAGATAATAAATCAGATGCCTTCTTCGTCTCAGGCAGGGAATGGATTTTGGGGTTGAGATATTCTACTTTGTAATGGGCACAATAGCCAGGCCAATCGGTATTCCAGTGTGGCACCTTGGGGTCAGTAGACTTTGTTTTACTAGTTGTGCTTTTAGACCTGGAGGGTTTTGGAGCCATTAAAGCCGCTTAA
>JAJJMA010199150.1:0-20582 GCA_023529015.1 Papaver nudicaule | reverse complement strand
GACATTCCCATGGAGTTGGCAAATGTCGTATTTTCTTACGAAATCCGCTGTATCCGCCTCCATGGTGGGCCAATAATATCCACCATCGTGAACATGTATAAATAGTTTGCGCTTTCCTTGATGTTCCATCTCATGTGCTTTGGTCATCACTGTTCGTGCTTCTTCACTGCTTAGGCATCTTAGGGCACCGTTGTTAAAACTCCGCCGGTACAGTACTCCTTCATTAATGAAGAATCGCGCTGCCTTCTTCTTTATTACAAGGCTTCTACCTCATCTCCCGGGAGTAATCCGTTCCTTAGATAGTTTATGTACGGCTGCCTACAGTCCAATTCTTCAATCGTGCAAACTTCCGACGGTTGCGGCGGTGATTGGCATTCCGCGCAATTGTTCTGTAAAGTCGCGGCTTGCGTTGCCATCTCAGGCCAGTAGTACCCTTTCCTTTGTATCCTCCTGTACAGTGGAACCACTCCCGAGTGTCCACAAGTTTCCTGATGGACTTTGTCCAAGAGGTTCATCGCTTCTTGATTCCCTATGCATCGTGCTAGGGCCCCACCTGCCATTCGGTAGTACAGCTGCCCTTTGATGACCACGAAAGATTTCAATCTTTCGAACAATATTGACCTTTCTTCCTTCGGCTTACCGATCTCTCTCATGATTCCCTTTCTCCAATTGTTTTCTTCTTCGAATTTCATCTCTCGCAACCATGTGCTAGGCAGCTCTTGTCTGTGCACAGTAATCGATCCTTCATCTTTGCCGTTCAAATTGATTTTTGCCGCAAGTGTTGCCAATGCGTCAGCATGTCTGTTCATGGCTCTTCCAGTGTGCCCTAGTTCTATTTGGGCAAACTTAGCCATCTGCTCCTGTGCTTCCGCGCGGTAGGGCGCTAGTCGTTCTTCTTTGACTTGGAACTCTCCCCCCGCTTGACTCGTGACTAACTTTGAATCACCATGTATGTGAAGTCGTTGGAGCTTCATTTGCTCTGCCAGCTTGAGCCCTATTAAGAATGCCTCGTACTCGGCCATGTTATTGCTACAGGCGAAATCTAGCTTGAAAGCGAACGATAGTAGCTCCTTCTCTGGTGTTTCGAACACGATGCCTGCTCCCCCGTATGTCCCATACGATGACCCATCAAAGTACATGTCCCATGTACCTTCTTCTTCTAGTTCTGCTACCTCCCCAGGGATGTCTTCATGAATATCAGCCTCGTCGCTTCCTGGGAACGCGGCTAAAAGATCTGCAATTGCTTGACCTCTGACGCCTCGCGGTCTCTGGTAATGTAACCCGAACTCTGACAGCTGGAGGGACCATCGTGCAGTTCGCCCAGTTAGGTACGGACGTTCAGCTAGATAAACCATGGGGTTCGCCGCGGCAACCACCACCGTTTGGTGCGCTAACAGGTATGGCCTTAACTTTTGAGCTGCATAGATGAGGGCTAGGCATGCTTGCTCTATGCGGGGGTATCTCACCTCGGCTTCCTTCAGTACGCGACTCACGTAATATATAGGAAAAAGTTGATCGTTTCCCAAATCTTGGGCGAGGAGCGCTCCTATTGCTCCGGTCGTGTATGCTAGGTAAAGGTGTAGCCGCTCGCCTGGTATTGGGGGTCGAAGGACTCGTGGACAAGTCAGGCATCGTTTTATGTTATCAAAAGCGGTCCGCTGGACATCTTCCCATTGGAATGCACGCCCTTTCATTAGAAGTGGGGTGAAGGCGGCCATCATCTGGGCGAGGCCTGGTATGAACCGCCTAATATAAGATATTTTTCCTAAAAAACTCTGAAGCTCCTGTACGTTGGTAGGGCTGTCCATACTAAGTATTGCTTGCGCCTTTCCTGGATCCACTTGGATTCCCGTGCTGGTAACCACAAAACCCAAGAACTTGCCCGACGTGACCCCAAAAGCACACTTCAAAGGATTCATCTTAAGTTTGTACTGTCTGCAACGCTCAAATACCGTTCGTAAATGGTCAATGTGATCTTTCCTCTTTTGGGATTTAACCACAATGTCATCGACATATACCTCAACTTGCCTATGGATTAAATCATGAAAGATAGAAACCATAGCGAGATTAAGAGATACCCCCACGACATTCAAGCTCAAGCGCATCACCACATAATAGAAGCATCCAAATAGTGTTTGGAACGTCGTCTTGTGCGCGTCAACAGTGTTCATTCTAATCTGATTGTAGCCACTGTAACCGTCCATAAACGAAAACATTTGGTGGTTACTAGTCGCGTCTACTAGCATGTCGACATTCGGTACACGGAACTCATCCTTTGGACAGGCTCTGTTCAAATCTCTGTAATCCACGCAGCAGCGGATTTTTCCATTCTTCTTCATTACTGGTACAATGTTAGCTAACCATGGCGCGTTCTTTATGGGTTTGATAAATTTCGCCGCCGCTAGTCGCTCGATCTCCTCCTTTATTGCCAACGCCACATCCTTGTGAAAGGTACGGCTTCTTTGCTTTACGGGGCACGCGTAGGGTAGAACGTCTAGAGAGTGTGCGACTAACTCTAAGCCTGGCATTTCGTTGTATGTATAGGCGAAAACATCTCTATATTCTTTTAATAGTTCGACCATTCTTCTTCGTTCTTCCCTTCCGATGGACGCGCTGATCTTGATTAATCTTTCTTCTTTATCGCCGATGTCTACTTCTTCTACCTCGTCTAACGATGGTATCTCTGTGGGTTCCTCTACTGGTAATGACTCTGCCGTCACTTCTTCTTCCTCTTTAGGAGATGGTGTCACCTGGCTTGTAGATGCTTCACACAGTTGCTCGGGTGGCAACATCTCTGCTGATTGCTATAATCTGTAGATATTCCCTCCACCTTGAGTGGATAAGCGGTGGAAACGAGGCTCTAATCCTGTCTTTGTCCTTTTAGTGCCTACCGGCGCCCCTAATCTTTCGGCGCTGAATACAGACGCCTTTTCTTCAACCTTCCTCTTTTCTTTGGGTATCTCCAAACGAGCGGGATTAAAGACCGAGACTTTACTATCTTCTTCCCTCTTTGGTAGAGGGATCGTCCGAGACAGACCTATTACAGCCGCTTCACCCTGTCCCGCTAGCTGGTAAAAAACTGCTTCCGCCATATATGCCTCCTCGGGTCCAAAAGGGTTGTTTGTGGCTGGTACTCTGTATTCTCTTCCTCCGATGCTAGTTTTAATGCATTGATGATAGGTGGATGCCACAACATGGTGATCGAGTATCCATCCGCGCCCTAAAAGCAGGTGAAACGAAGTGTGATCGTCTAACACATGGAAGGGCACTGATGCTTTAATCGGCCCAATGGACATATGAGGCATATTACTCCGATCGCCTCTTGGGTGTGACCTCCGAAACCGCGCACTACTGTTTTTCGTTCTCCGATCTCCTCCCTTGGTATTCCCAGTAGATCCAAGGTGTGTACCGAGACAAGGTTCAATGACGCCCCTCCATCGATGAATACTCTTCTTAACTGCTGCTTATTGACAGTTGCAGTGAGGTACAAGGGACGCAGGTGCTCCCCCGGAATGCATATATCGCTGTCGTCAAAGGTAATCCTTCCCCTTGATAACGCCTGGTGGCCCGCCGCTATGGCAGCGATTGCTTGAGACGTCTCCCTAACCTGGTCTTCACTGAACCCAAGGGAGTCGAAGAATTGTTGTGCGATGACGGTTTTAGAGAACTGAAAGGCGACATTATTTGTTCCCTCGAAATCCTGTTTTCCGCTGGACAATTCGCATGCCTCTTCCTTGGAATCCTCCCATGCTACCCATCCCTCGCCTCTAGGGTCATGGGAAATCATCATGACGTTGTGTTTGGGCAGGGGATCCTTGTCTATTTGTTGTCGTCCGAGATCTATCTCCCCGGCCCTCTCTTTCCTCCAAAATGCATTTCGTACGCCATAACAATCAAGGGTCGAGTGATTTACCCTTCTATGAAAGTGGCAGTATCGTTCATGCGCTTTGTTGACAATGTTTATATCTACGACAGCGGGTGATAAGTTAATTTCTCCGTTAGCGGCCCATTGATCGACGAGGTTTTCGATTTGCTCCTTAGTGCAAGGTATGGGCGCCGGAATAGGGCGCTGACTGTTAGAATTATTTCCACTTCGTATTCCTTGTGGCGCAGCGCCTTGATACGGCTGGAAAGGCGCTTGTCGCTTATTTCCCGGAGCGGGTGCACTGCTAGTAATAGCCGCGCTTAATGAGTTAACGGAATTGTACTACGTCTGCTCCATCTTCGCCTGCTGAAAGATCCCAAGGCAATCAGATAACCGCGCCGTGGCCTCTTCTAACTCTACGAAGGTTTGGAATTGAAAGTTGGACAAGGCGAAACGCAGGGTGGCGATCATTTTTCCAACGCAGATCTCAACCAGTTTGTCCTCTGGCACCTCTTCGATTAACTCGAGCGCGTGACTTCGGAACCTCGTGATGTATTTCATAGGGTCTTCATCGACTCCCATTGTCGTCCGTCCTAAATCGACCGACGTTACTCGCCTTTTTGCGGAGAAAAACTTTTTTAGGAATAGGCGCGCCATCTCCTCCCATGTCGCTATATATCCTGGTTTTAAATTGTCATACCACGTGTATGCGACGTCGGACAACAATTTTGAAAACTCCTTCAGGCATAGATTTCCATCTTTCGCGTGCTGGTTCATTGCCGAAAGGAAACGACCCAAATGCTCTCGTGCGTTTCCTTGTCCCGTATACACTTTGAACTTGGGTGATGTATAATCACACGGGAACTTGTAAGCGACCACCTCTTTCGTATAAGGGGGGTCCAGAGAACTATACCCATGGTATTGTTTTGCTACTCGGTAATATTCTTCGATATACCTAGCTAGGTCTTCCTCCGAGATCCTCCCAGTTGGTGCACTGGGTCCTTCCTCTTCTTGCTGGAAACCCTTGGTGGTTGCGAGTTTTGCTCATCCGGCAGCTATTCCGGCCAAATTTGGCTCATCGAAAGTTCCGGTGATCGGTCCGGCATCTTCTTGCGTCGACGCGCCCTCCTTCTGTTTAATTAATGTCATCAACTGTTGTTGTTTTTTCGCCTATGTTGCGAATTCTCGTCGCATTTCATCCAGACTCGTGTCTTTTGTGTTACTGGCGGCAAATGGTGCGATCCCTTTGCCCCCCTGCGCCGATGTTGCTGGTGCATCCACGATCCCTACAGATACTTTTTCAATCCTTTGCGTATCGTCGGTATCATTGTCCGCTGGCTCGTGCTCTATTAGAACGAAATCCTCGCCTGGTATGGGGACTCGCTCTGCTTTCCTTTGAGGCGCGCTCATTACTTCTAGCGCTGGTTGCATTCCGCTGGACTCGAAATCAGTCTCCCGGTGTGGTTGCCAAATGTGAATAGGGTAATACTCTCAATCCGATCCGAGTCTCAGAGGTAGTACCGATTCATCTCATTTTCCTCTCTCTCTCTCTCTCAAATGTGTAGTCTTATCTTTCTCTCTCCAAAAGTCCTCCTTAATGATCTTTTTAGGGTCCTATTTATAGAGACTCCCTTTCACTCTTAGGTTGCCATGTGTCCTCTTGGTCACTTATTAACATAATTGTCATCCCTTACTTCTTAAACACCCAAAATGTCTAGACCCAAGCCCAATTGGGTAAACTCAACTAAGTATGTGTTAAGCCCATTAGGTCCTAATGAACTTGGGGTATCCACAGAGTGCTCTCCCACCATTTAGATTTAGATGAATTTCCTTCCTTGAGAAGATATGCTCCAATAAAGATGGAGTAATTTGCCCAATCTTTAGTAATTGATATCAATTTTCCAAATAGTTCTATGTCTTCTAGAATCCACCGGAAAATATCTTCAATCACCACCAACCCACTTGTAAAATCTATCCAAAACTCACAAATGAACACCATGAGAGTGCAAGGAGATGAAAAGAAACCGAAAAACGGCATGGAGAGACCGGAAACCGGCAAGAACACCATTAAAACTAACCAAGAAAACAAAAAACTAGAAAACTAACGAAAATAAACCTAGAAACTAAAAAACATTAAAAGGGGTGAGCTCAGATCTGCTCTAAAGAGCAAATTCGAGCTCGTCGGAGAACGCCTGGATCTGGACGGAGTACTAACCGGAAATGGCCTAGAGTGGGAGAGAAAGAAGAGAGAGAGTCTAGTGATACTCATGCCATTTCCTATAGTGACCCTACTTTTATCAAGTATGTATACGTTGCATCAAGCTAGCCCCGGTTTATCAATTTTTATTTGCAGTGAATTGGCTGTGTCTGCCCCATTTTCAGAGTGTGATCCCTCTCTCTCTCTTTTTGTCGCTCTGCTCCACTGTTAGTTCAACGGTCTCATAGCAATTAATATGCTGTTCTACCCACACCCTATTACGTGGAGACCCTAGAGTTTCGACAAATGCATTTAGATACTCTCTACCCTATTATTTCAGCATACTTCTTATAATGTTTCTATGTTAGGTATGATGTTCCTGGCATTCATGTAGGTTCTGTTTTTGACCGCTGTGAGAAATGTTAGTTTTTTTTCTTTTAATGGGATCAACGATTGAAAGTACTTAGAGATATCCTGACCGCCAAAACTACATGAGTTTCCTTTCTGTCACCGCCTAGGCACGAAAGTGTTAGTATTTTCAGCTGGCGCCTCGCAGTGGGGAAAAAAATGCAACTTTTAAAAGTGGCGCCCAGGCGGCGCCTTTGTAAACATATTACTTTTGTTATATAATTATGTTAACCCTAAGCTAATTGTGTTAAGAAACATATTATTTGTTAATTATTGAGATTTAGTATTCCTATAATCTATGAACTTACAATCTATGTAAGTCCAGGGAAATGTTGCTTTCCGATACTTACCGGAATGCAATTAATTTGTACCGGTTCTTACATGGTTTTGCTGGATTAGATACTGCATATTGCTGAGTCTGGATTGTGCAACACTGGGATGCATTCCCGTGGATGGCGGTTGATTTATCTCGAAGAAGAACTGCGCGGTGTCCGGCATTTCCGTGTAAGAGTTGGGCCACATTGGTTTCTGATAATGATTTGGACAAAACCAATTTGTTCCAGCTCTTATATAGAGTTGCCGGATTGGATACCGTGGACAGTGGAGTATGTAGCGACTAAAGTCTCTGGGCGCAGTTCACGTAGGCGTGTATTCCTACGTTCAGGGATATTATTTTTAATTTTGTTTGTATTAGGAACTGTGAAATATCAGAGTAGTAAATGAAAGAAATGATTTGATTAAACGATAACCAAGATATTACAGGACACAAATATTTATACAACAGACATAACCTGTCAACCGACAACTGTCGACAGAAACAGCTGTATACAGCTGTGTGAGACTAAGTCAGACAGCAGAGATAGACGCTAAGAGGCACATGCTAATTATAAGGGGCAGACACTTATTACACTTCTTACAGTCCCCCTTAAGCTAAGTACTGAAAGTGCATTAGCTTACAAACTAAACTCTGAAACAAAACCTCTGTCAGACCTTTAGTAAAAATATCAGCTAGCTGATGTAGAGATGGAACAAACTTGATAATCAAGAAACCAGCAATGATTAAATCCCTCACAAAGTGATAATCAATCTCTATGTGTTTTGTTCTAGCATGAAACACAGGATTACTAGCTAGACAACTTGCACTTTGATTATCACAAAACAGAGTAAAAGGATGTTTAAGTGGAACCTGCAATTCCTTCAGCAAATATGAAATCCACAGCATTTCTGTAGATGCTACTGACAGAGCTTTATACTCTGCTTCAGCTGAACTTCTGCTAACAGTAGGTTGCTTTTTAGATACCCAAGAAATCAATGAAGTCCCTAGAAACACACAATAACCAGTTGTGCTTCTTCTAGTATCAGGGCAGCCTGCCCAATCAGAGTCAGAATAAGCAGCAAGTGAAGAAATATCTGAGCCACCAAGAGTAATTCCAGAGCCAAGAGTCCCTTTAAGATATCTTAGAATCCTCTTTACTATCTGTAAATGAGGAGTAGTTGGCTGATGCATAAACTGACTAGCATAGCTAACTGCATAAGAGATATCTGGTCTTGTCATAGTTAAATACTGAAGTCCTCATACAATACTCCTGTAAAATGTTGGATCCTGAAGTAAATCACCAGTTAACACAGAAACTCTAGGTCCTTTTACAACAGGTGTAGGACAAGGCTTGCGGTCAACCATATCAGCTTTGGCAAGCAATTCAAGAGTGTACTTCTTCTGAGTTAATAACATAGTGTTATGTTCCTCATTTCTCTGAGCTTCTATCCCAAGAAAATAATGAAGATTACCAAGATCTTTCATGGCAAACTCAGAGCTAAGATAAGCAATAAGAGACTTTAGAAGAGAGGGAGTGTCACCTGTTAGAATAATGTCATCTACATAAAGGAGCAAATACATGACACCCTTGTCTGACTGATGAAGAAACAAAGAATGATCACATTTTGATTGTTTAAATCCATATTTCAGAAGAGATGAACTAAACCTCTCAAACCAGGCTCTTGGTGCCTGTTTGAGACCATACAGAGACTTTTTGAGATGACACACATAATCTTCTTTTCCCTTAACAACATAGCCTTCAGGTTGCTTCATATAGACATTCTCTGTTAAGTATCCATGTAGAAATGCATTAGATACATCCAGTTGAGTAATAGTCCATCCTCTAGACAAAGCAATAGTAAGTATAGTCCTGATGGTAGCAGCTTTCACAACTGGACTAAAGGTCTCAGTGAAGTCTTCTCCATACTTCTGACCAAAACCCTGAGCAACAACTCTTGCCTTGTGTCTATCAGTTGAACCATCAGCTTTCAACTTTTTCTTGAAAACCCACTTTGAGCCAAGCACATTCATACCATCTTCATATTTAACTAATTCCCAAGTGCCAAGTTTCTCCAAAGCATCATATTCAACATCCATGGCAGTAACATATTGAGGAATTTTACATGCTTGTTTATATGCCTTTGGCTCTATATCAGCCAAAAGAGCATGAAAAGCAGTAGGTAGAGGATGAAAAACAGCATGATTAGTAACAAAATCAGGTAATAGCTTAGGCTTACTTATACCCATCTTAGATCTTGTAACAATAGAAGAACCAGAATTTGGAACAGAAGAAGGAATGCATGATGAGGATGCAGGCACAGGAATTGAATCAGAAGAATGAGTTGAAGATGTTAAAGTAGGTACAAAGGATGATATAGAATCAGCAAAAGGAAAAGAAGATTCATCAAAGACAACATGTCTAGAGATATAAATCTTTCTAGAATTGTTATCATAGCACTTATAACCTTTGTGAATAGTGATGTAACCAATAAAAGTACATCTAGAAGATTTAGAACTCAACTTATCTGATCTGTAAGGACCCAAATAAGGGTAACAAGCACAACCAAAAACTTTTAGAGTTGAATAATCAGGAGTTTTAGCAAAAAGAATTTCAAATGGACTCTTATAATGAAGAAGTTTAGATGGTAATCTGTTGATAAGAAAGGTGGCAGCTTGAAAAGCTTCATACCAGAACATTTTTGGTAAATGTGCTTGTGCTAATAAAGTAAGACCAACCTCAGTGATATGTCTATGTTTTCTCTCAGCAATTCCATTTTGCTGGGATGTGTGAGGACATGAAAGTCTGAGAGAGATACCACAATCCATAAGAAAATCACCTAAAGGTCCTTTACTAAGTTCATAAGCACCATCAGTTTGAAAGGAGATAATTTTTGAACTGAACAGATTTTCATTGATTTTCTTAAAATGCTGAAAAGCTACAAGACAATCAGTTTTTAGTTTCATTGGGTAAATCCAATGAAACCTACTGAAATCATCAATGAAAACAATATAATACCTAAAACCATCAAGTGACAGCACAAGAGCTGCACCCCATACATCACAATGTACTAACCTCTAAAGGTTTAGTACTTATTCTTGTAGACAAAGTAAAAGGTAATCTTTTAGATTTACCTAATTGACAAGCATGACACAAAGAGTCAGATTTGGAGGAAAGAATCTGAATAGCTTCAGAAGAATGAAGTTTCTGAATGACAGCAGCAGCAGGGTGGCCAAGCCTGTGATGCCAAATGTTGGAGGAAGCAGCTTTAGTAGTATGAAAACATGTTGGAGGAACAGATGGTGCAGGAAGAGATCTAAGAGGATACAAGTTATGTTGCATAGTGCCCTCAGCTAGTACCTGTTTAGTCACAACATGCTTGATTAGATAACCAAAAGGAGTAAGTTCAACTACACAGTTATTATCCCTAGTGAATCTAGCAATAGATAATAAATTTGCTTTTAGCTGAGGAATGTATAACACATCTGATAGTTTGAACTTAGCATGCTTTGTATGAACCACAGTATCTCCTATAAGAGAAATTGGAACTAGCTCACCATTTCCCATCATAACTTTAGATTTACCAGTGTAAGGAGTAATATTAGACAGTTTACCAGCATCATTAGTCATGTGATTTGTAGCTCCAGAATCTGGTACCCAAGTTGTAGTTGATGGAAATTGACCTTCATCACTTTCACTCTCAGAAACAGCAATTCCTGCAAAAGCTTTCTGAATGGAACTAATTGAATTCTTGTCAGGTGAATATCTGTAGTAACATCTAGCAGCAGAGTGACCAATCTTCTTACAGATCTGACATTCAACTTTTGAGTAATCAATAGTGGTACCACCACCAGACTTGTGACCAGAACTACCATTACTTGAACTTCCTGAAGAATGAACACTATTCTTGAAGTGATATTGACCTCCACTTGCGCTGTTTGGCTTGTAATTTTTGTTCTTCTTCTTACCAGCAGTAGTATTCTGACCATACATAGCAGTAGCATTATCAGATTGAAATACCTGATTCATATAATTGAGCTTGCGTCCCATTCTTTGTTGATAAGTGATCAATCTTGCTCTTAATTCTGCAAAAGTATATGGCACTTCTCTTGTTTCAGCAGCCACAACAAACTGCTCATACTCATCACCTAAGCCATTGTAAACAATGCTAAGAAGATCAGCTTCACTAAGTCTCTCATTTATAGCTGCAAGACTATCTGCAAGTGTCTTTATCTCAGAGAGATATTCTTCAACCTTCCTATTTCCTCTCTTAAGATTTTGCAACTGATTCTTTAGCATATTTTTACGTGCAGAGAACTGAGTAGCAAAAGTAGTCTCGAGATAAGACCAGATAGCATGAGCAGACGGTAAGCCAAATACATCTCCAGAAATAGACTGAGTAAAAGTAGACTTAAGATGAGCAGAAACAAACCGATCTATTTTGCGCCATTGTACCCAAGCCGGATTAACAGATCTAACTCCATTCACCTCTCTATGCCTTGCTGGTTCTTCAATTGTACCATCAACATATTCATACAAATCAGTAGCAATTAAGACTATTTCAAATTGATCTTTCCACAAGAGATAATTCGTAGAATCAAGTTTAATTGAAATGAAATTAGAGACATTAGTGAATGGCATGCGAAAATGATTTGGATCTGGTAAACTTGCAGAATTTTCTTGAGAGATATTATCAAGATTATGATTGTGCATGTTATTGTTTTCAGCAAAAGTATTGTAGAAATTGTTGTTATTGTTGGTGTTTTTGTTGTTGAAATTGTTCGTGGCAGCGAACTTGTTGGTATTGGATCTGAAAACGAAAAAAATCATAAAATCACTGATATCTTCCAAATGAATTTCAAGATTCTTGAAACAGAAAGGATCAAGAAAATCAAGAAAGTAAAATTTTTAAAAAGAAATGTTTTAGATCAAGAAGGAAGATCAAACAGCAACAGAGATCTGGATCTTGATGAAATCAAGAAAGAACAAAGATAATCAGAGATACAAAGAAACTCTGAAAGAAGAAATCGAAATTAATTCTAAGATCAAAAGAAACTTAGAATCTGGAATCAGAAATTGTTGATGATATAAAGATTTTGTGAAGAATTTGCTAGGAAAAATTTTTAGACATTTTTCCTGCTCTGATACCATGTGAAATATCAGAGTAGTAAATGAAAGAAATGATTTGATTAAACGATAACCAAGATATTACAGGACACAGATATTTATACAACAGACATAACCTGTCAACCGACAACTGTCAACAGAAACAGTTGTATACAACTGTGTGAGACTAAGTCAGACAACAGAGATAGACGCTAAGAGGCACAGACTAATTATAAGGGGCAGACACTTATTACACTTCTTACAAGAACTATTGCCACAGTTCATAGTGTAAAGTTGATCTGTGTTTCTATCCGGAGAAAGCATCCACATATAGAATCCGACGAGAAAAAACCATGGCACGTTCTTCACTTTTTGGACGAAGCAAAAAAAAAAAAAAAAAAAAAAAAATCTCCATGGATACATCCTTCAAATGGCACGATATCAGGAGATTTATTTTTACACATATGCACCTACCCTGTAGTTGGGTAATGGTCTTAGAAAAAAGGAAGTGGGAAGCTCAGTCGAAAATTATTATGACCATCCAACAAAAGTGTTGTTCGAGTATCCACGGTATCTAATCTGGGATGATGCAGTTTAAAACAACTTCCGATTCTCTACCAAACTTAATTCAAGTCCAAGTAAACTACAACTATGGTGTAACGGAAAATTCTACAAACAGCTTCACGGTATTGAACGCGAAGAATATAGGTTACTCGGAAAATTTCCGTTTGAAGGAACAGAGGAGTAGAAGAAGGACCGCAAGGAATGGATTTACAAGGAGATGCATGCTATCTATTCAAAACAAGAACATGACATGGAATAATTTATGTTGGCTATTGGCGCAAGGTATAGATCAACGTTCACAGAATTTGGAGTGCGGACATAAATAATAGATCAACATAGTATCTGAATTGCAAAAAGAAAAGAAGGAAAGCATACGAGCCATCGTATTAGATGCGGAAGGCATTGGATGCGGCTAATCTCGAAGACCACCTGGCAAGATGCGTTTCAACAGTATGACGGAGCAAAAAATTAGAGTCAGAACTGGATGCCGGTGACACTGTTGGTGGACACAGATACACATGGAGTGGTTCTTACAATGTTCTTATATCAGAAAAATAAGTAATCGCAGAACAAGTCTTTATAATGTCCTTTGATTGGTTTGGAAGGGATCTAAAGTGAGTAACCGCTTCATTTGCCATATTTCTTTCGATATGGTTACCTCTTATGAATATATTTGGTAGTAAAATAAATTGTTTAACAAGAAACTAGACTGTATTGGTGAGTAGGTTCGAGATCGAGATCAAACTTCTTGATGGCTAATTCTATATAAAGAACACCAAAAAGGGATATAACCGCCAAAGGACCACACAGGTTAAGCCCAGAGCAACAGCTCCGTTATGCTCCAAAGCTGTGGTTGCTCTTATGGGATCTCTTTTTTTTTCTTTTGATGTTATTGTTGTTTGGAGCCACGTTGTTGGAAATCACCTAATATTGGAGCAGCCACAACTCGGCATTCAGTTACAGGTCAAAAATCAAGAAACTAGATACTGACCAACAGTGTGATTTTTAGCCAATAACCAAATCCTGGGTGTCAAATTGCAGTTGTCGCTGCTCCCATATTAGGTGATTTCGAACACCGGTCAAATCTATATTACCACCGTCCACCAAATACAAATTTATAATGAAGTCTCATTGTCGTGTTACGTCATGTCTGGATACAAGGGCACGGACAAGGTATTAGAAGGTCTTCCTGCTTGGACGAACGATCAGGTTAGATCCAAATATTCCTAGCTAACTAAAGAATAAAAAGACACAATAGAGAACTGTTTGTACCATATATAAAATGGGTTTATGTTCCGGTAGTCAAGCCCGTCTGGCCCATGTCCACTTCAGCTGACCCAGAAGAAGATTCTAGAAGTTTCTAGAAGTCTTGCAAGCCAACACTACACGAAATCCAGTTTTTACCAACAGCAGCATTAGTCACGGTTTGCATTTCAGCAACGGGCATACGCTGTTGGGAAGCTCGTAACGTCTTCAATGGTTACTGAAAATGCGATATGTTACAGTGCTCCGTGTTTTTGTTGGTGCAATTACCCGCCTACCCTCAATATTTCGGTGAACTTCCTAAGTTAGCCTCGACTTTTCTTTTCCCCGCCCAACTTTTGGTGTGATGAAATTTATTTTGTCCGAGTTTTGGTGATAGGGTAGAGAAAGAAGTTAATGTGTCTAGCTGAAAACAGTTGAGACATAACTTCTATTCGTCTTCACCTCCACGGATTTCATCGCCTAACATTCAATTCCTTTCCCCTTTTTTTTTCAGCGGATAATCCTTCGTTTGAGTCTGAGCTTGAGAAAACATCATCAACATCATTCAATCAATTACTTCTTATGTGAACCTCGATTTGATATTAGTTTAATTATCAAATCGATTTCTCATAGAGTTATTGATTGAGATTTGGAATTTGAATCTGAGTTCATTCAGCAATTAGGTATTTCACTGATTTAAGAGGAATCTGAGTTCTTCAGCAATTAGGTATTTCACTGATTTAAGATTCATTTATTTATGTTAATTTCAAATATATGAACATCAATTGAATAACTGAATTCATCCAGCAATTACATATTTCCCTGATTTAAAATTAGAGTATGAGTATCTACATCTTTTCAGATCTGTATTTGGTTATAGATTTTTTGCTGATTTGTATGTGTGGTTTGTATGTGAAAGTTTATGATTGTTAGTATTTGTATCTTTAGTTTATGAACTTGGTAACATGAAGCATATTTCAATTTGGTAATGTAGGATGTTGGGGAATAAAGATTGGATGCTTGAAAAAGACCTATTTAGCCAAAAATATCGAGAGGGGGTTAGAGACTTCCTCAACTTTGCATCAGCCAATGGGGATTCATCTGGTTATGCTTGCCCATGTAAGAAGTGTGCTAATGATTTTCGGCATCCATGGAAAATTGTTCGAAAGCATCTGTTCGAGGTGGGTATCTTGAGGACGTACAACACTTGGTACTTGCATGGTGAGGAATTGGTGGGTCAGAGTTCAACTAGTCGTTCTGTGGAGAAGGAGAAGGTTGCAGAAGAAGAAATGCCTGATTTCGACTGGGATGCTTATGTTGCTGCCAACTTTGGTCCTCATGCTGACCCTTATGAGCAAGTAGTCTGTGAAGAACAAGAGGTGGATATGGGGGAGCGTTATGCTAAGTACTCAAATTTGGCAGGGAAGCAGTTGCACCCAGCATCCGAAGGTATCTCAACCATCGGTGCTATCGTAGAACTGCATAATCTAAAGAAAACATATAAATTCTCTGGTCATTGTATGGATAGTTTGTTGATTATGTTAGGAAAGTGGCTTCCTGGAAACAATTTCCCTAAAAACTTTGATTCTACGAAGACGATGCTAAAGGATCTGGGGATGGAATGCAAGGCTATTCATGTTTGCCCGAATCATTGTATGCTGTATCACAATGCAGATAAAAATCTTCAGCAATGTCGAGTGTGCCAAGCTAAAAGATTTAAAGAATTCAAAGATTCCGACGGGAAGATGCAGGTGTCAAAAGAACCTATGTTAGTGCTAAGATACTTTCCTCTAGGACCAAGAATTGCGAAAATGTTCTATATTCCTTGGATAGCAGCTTTCATGGATTGGCACAACCGAGCGGCAGTTTCTCGTCGTTATATGCGTCATCCGTGCGATTCACCTCAGTGGCGCAAGTTCAAGGAAAAATTCCCGGATTTTGCAGCGGAAGGCAGAAATGTTTACCTTGGAATATCGACGGATGGGTTTAATCCCCATGGCCAGTCGAATATAGGTTGGAGCTGTTGGCCTCTCATTTCTGTGGTTTATAATCTTCCACCTTCTTTGTGTATGAAGACTGAATTCCAAATATACAATATGTTGATACCTGGTCGCAAGTCACCGAGTGGAGACATTGATGTATTTATGCAGGTGTTTGTCGATGAATTAAAAACTCTCTTCAAAGACGGAAGGCGAATTTGGGATTCTTTCAGAAAAGAGTATTTTATCGTGAGAGTAACTCTAATGTTTGGGATTCATGATTTACCTGCTCTTGGTATTTTAAGTGGACGAACAGTTTATGGCTACAATGGATATGTTGTCTGCGCAGAAAAAACTCGATGTACTCATATGGGCATAGGATTTAGGAAAGTAGTGTACACTAACTATCGGATTTTCCTCAAGAGCAGGCACACCTTTAGGGATGGGAAATTCTTGGGATTGGAAAAAGAGGAGAGAAAGTTGGCGCCAAAGAGACTAACTAACGATGAGTCGCTCGAGTTGTTGAAAGATGTTCATTACATACCTGGTAAGACCCAAAAACGCAAGGCTGGTAAAAGAAAGAGATACGTGTCTGATGATGAGACTGAGACTGAGGTTGAGGATGACTATGAGTTAGAGGATGGTGGTATTGATCAGAGGGATAATTCTGGTTTGGAAACAGGTATTTTCAATAGGAAGTGTTGTTTTTGGGAACTTGAGTCGTATAGCAATCTGGGTATATTTCATTCTATCGACGTGATGCACACGGAAAAGAACGTCATGGAACACATTTATCACGCTCTCTTTGATGATGGAAGTAAGGCTCAAAGGTTATGGAATAATCGTGATGAATTGCGTGAGAAAAAGCTCCACATTGGAGAGTGGAAAGCGAAGAAATTTAAGAATGTGGTAGTAAACACCCCGGTGTGGGTTTTGTCTAAAGAAGAGCAGAAAAGTTTTTGCCAGATCATTAGAAATCTGAAATTCCCTTCAGGTTTTTGCTCAAACTTGAGCAACAATGTGAGTGGGGATAGGTTGTTGAGCTTAAAATCTCATGACTATCATATTTTGATTGAGTACTTGCTACCTGCTCTGCTTCAACATGCCTTTCCTGGACATAAACACCTTCGAATTGCACTTCAGCAAGTCAGTTTGTATTTTAGATTGTTGTGCTCTAAGGTCGTTAAAATAGAAGATCTGAGCCAGGCTAAGTGGATGATTGCAGAGGCCATGTGCGTGCTCGAAAAGTATTTCCCAGCTTCATTTTTTGATATAAGCGTGCACATCATGGTTCATCTGGCTGAAGAAGCCTTGGTTTGTGGACCGGTTAGGTTCCGATGGATGTACCCACTTGAGAGGTGAATTGTCGTTTCACAAATTTACCCCTTCAATTTTTTTGCATTTTTTTGGGAGTTTTGTACTGAAATTTACATGTGCATACTGTATCAGGGCAATGAAGGAGTGCAAAGGCCTTTGCCATAACAAGAGATACATTGAAGCGTCAATTACAAAATTACAAATTCTATCATTCTAAATGAGGCTGTTAGGTATGCAATGGAGCAAGCCAAAGCTAGAGCCGAAGGAGGTCACAAAGCCAATTGGGCTGCCTTTCTGGATGAAGAATCTGATTTCAGCGATGAGGGTTCCATTCTTGGAGATAAAGAAGTTTTGTTGAGCCCTGTTCAATGGGTTCAGATACGTCGGTGGCTAATATTTCAGCGTTGTCAACCGGAACTAGACGATTATTATAGGTATTTGTTGTTATATAATTTTTGTTTGTATGGACACTGAATTTCTATTGATAATGGGTTGGTATTAAAAGTATGCTATATATTTATGTTCAGGGATTACCGCACCGGCCATTCAGACGTTGGAGTGGACTTGGTCCAGTTTGAAACCGACTTCCTTTCATGGTTGTACAACAAGGTATGCCTTGTAGAACCGGTTTGTCAGAAAAATTTAGGTGGCATTAATTCTGATTTATGGGTTTTCTGCGCTTTCGCAGCTTAGGGATGAACAGAATATGGATGGTCTCCTGTGGGATAACCTTAAAGGTCCGGACGAGGTAAGGGAGATTGAAAGATACCGTGTGAATGGATATGTTTTTTGTTCCCAAGCTTTTGAGGCCAAGCTTAGGACCCAGGATAGTGGTGTTACCATGGAAGCAGACACAACTTTAGGAGCAAAAGAACTGATAAAGAGCCCGTGACTGTGAAAGCCAGGTGGTATGGGGTGATTCAACAAATCCTACAGTTGAACTATAGTTCATTTAAAGAAGATGTGTTTTACTGTGATTGGGTGAAGGTGGAGACTGGAGTCAAGATGTGTAAGGATTCAGATTATCCTCTGGTCAATCTGTCAAGAATGAACAAGAAAAATGCTATCACAGACGAGCCCGTGATTCTCGCGGAACAGGCTACCCAAGTCTTTTATTCCCAGGATTTGAAAGAGCCAGCCTACTGGGTTCCTATGCATCCCTCCAGAAGACTAACTATCAGTGTAGACAGTGCAGATGTACCAGCTGAAGGCAGTTTTCAAGATATTTTAGCGGAAGAACCACATCTTCGAGCTTTGCTCACCTATTGGAGCAACCCTGAGAATTTGAAATAATCTGTACGTTTCCTTATACTTTTGCTTACAGTTTTACACCCCTTGTTGTTGGTTTGTAACTTTTAAGGTTTGTTCTATGCTTAGCTAACTCTGTTGACAATTGATTTACACTTGGTTTACACTTTTGCTTATCTTTTAAGGTTTGTTCTAGTCTTTTTACACTTGGTTTACACTTCGTTTATTCCACCCCAATGCTAACACACACATTATATTTACACCCCGGTGGGTACCACCAAACATCATCTTCTTTACTACTACTATTTTAGTGCTAAAGAACAAACACACCTTTCATTAAAGATCTGCTGCTTTTGGAAGCACTCACTTTCTCTCTCAGACAAGAATATTCAGACTTTAAGGAGATTCAGGGCTTGATTAAGGAGGAAATCTATTTCTCTCTATTTGAGCCGAATATTCAGCCTTCATCAATCTCTTTTTCGAAAAGGTAAGGTCTTTACTTTTGGGTCCTTTACTTTTCAACTGCCTTTGCATGTTGCATGGTGAATCCGTTAGTAATAAATGAAGTTAAATGCTAACTTTGAAGTGGAATCATGATACCTGGTGTGAAATCAAGATGCATGAAGTGAAATTTTGTTATGTTGGTCTATTTCTACTCACTCAATGCTTTTAGTGCTGCTCTGTTTAATTAGATTTTTAATTAACAAATTAGATGAAATCATGACATGGGTTTAGTTTGGTTTACGTTATTATGATCTCCAGATGTGTTTGATTTCAGTATTGTTTTTATGAAAATTTTAGGGTTTTGGTCTGTTTCAAATGTCCAGTATTGATGTCGTTGATCAAGTTGTTTATATTAATTTGAATATAATGATGTTTATATTAATTTGAATGTATGAATGTATGAAAAAAATTTAGGATATGGCATCGAATAGCCAAAAGTACTCAGAAGCAGAACGTAACAGATAGGGGAAAAGAAAAAGGTCTGACTCTGCGGAGCAGAGGAGCTCCGAACATTCTGATGCTACTTCACATCCGTTCAATCCGTTGATTGCTTTCAACAACATTATCTATAGATGCAGCTTGGATCAAGCAAAAGAGATTCTCAAGCGTGCTTCCGATTATGTCGGTTGTTTGGAAGTAGGCCAGAGAATTAAGCATGACAGGGAGGAAGAGAGCAAGAAACGCAGAAGAGAGCAGGAGGATGATTCTGAGCTTGAAGAGTACCAAAGGAGGGTGCAAAGAGAAGCCCGGATGCAGTGTCAGCTTATAGAAATGGAAACGGCGCCACCCGCTGAAGGTATACCCTCCGATGATGATGCGGAGGAAGCAGAACCTAAACCCCTAGTAGAAGAAGAAGAAGAAGAACATGTACATGAAGCATACCCTTTTCATGTGGGAAACTTTATTGATGAGCTGGTGGCTGCTGATGAGGAGCAAGAATTGAGGGTGGATGATTGGTTAGACTTACGGATGGGGGAAGTGGATGATGTGGGTGTTGTTGATTCTGCTGCTGCTACTGGTACTGCTGTTGTTGCTTTTATTGATGAGGAAGAAGAAGAAGAAGAAGAAGAAAAAGAAGATGAGGAAGAAAATGGGGATGAGGAAGAAGATTCTGACGAGGAGGAGGAAGATTCTGACGAGGAGGAAGAAGAACCTGATGATGAGGAAGATTCCGAGGAGGAAGATCCCGATTATGTCGAAGATAATGAACAAAGTGATATTGTTAATGGGGATGAGGATGACGAGGATGGGGACTCGGGTTCAGAGAGTTCCTATTATTGATATTTGTGTGTGTGAACATAATTTTTTGTATATTTTGGGATATTTTGTGGAAACTGGTTGTGTAACCAGTAGTTATGGATATGGCGCACACACTGAAACTCTTAATTCTGATTGTGTGTGCGCTTTCATAACTGTGATTACACTAGATACTCTTAACTCTGATTGTATCAACTCTGACCCATTTTTTGTTTCTTTAGTCAGAGTTTGTATTCAGAACTGGAAGTTCAGTCTTTTTTGTTTCTTGAGTCAGATACTCTGGCAGAAATATGCAGGAAAATTGGAAGTCAGCTTAATGTAAATAAGTCTTTTTTGTTTCTTGAGTCAGAATATGTTTTCAGATATCCCTGCTATCAGCTTAATGTAAATCAGTGAAAATCAGTTATCTTATAAATCCTTTGCTCAGTAATGTAATTTTCTTTTCGTTTAAAAAACAAAACTGATGCTTTAGGCCCAAGGGGTTTGGGAGAAAACAATGAAACTGTCCTAGTGGCATATAGGTCCATAGGAAAAAACAATAAAACCGTCGCAGACATCACTTTTTTTCAACGGAAACA